>VZRQ01009097.1:1404512-1480165 GCA_013397975.1 Machaerirhynchus nigripectus
AATGTTAATGTTCCAGTTATATAAGAAACGTGAAAAGGGGCTACGTATGGGGGAGGTGGGGGGGTGCTGATGCCACGTTTATGGTCAACATGATGCTATAATTTGAAAAGCACAGCTTCATATTTTTGAGGAAATTACTGTGGTTTCCTATCTTCTCTCTCAGTCCTAAAGCAGCATTATGTCCGTTCCTCCCTCTAAGAAGCGCGTTTCAACGGTGCGCCTACCCCACAGTTACAGCCCCTGCAATAAGAGATTTTATAGCTTCGATTTTTGGTGGGGGGAAAGATGCTGTGACTAAACATCAGACTGTGAAAGCTTGGAGTTCATTTTGCTGTGAAGGGAAACATTGCACTTTATGTTAATAAACAACTGTAGGAGTTTTCACCATCCAGGAATAACTCAGACATTAGTCTGCGTTCTTTTGTCTGGAGAGCAGCAAGCAGGGTAATGAAAACAAAACCCGCCGAGACATAAAAATACAATTTATACCTTTTTATCTAGCAAAGAGAAAGTTGGTTAACGTTTGAAAAGGGAGCAGTAATGTATATTTATTGACAATTTTATTGTAATAATTAGATGTTTACACAGTCTGGACATTGTGGCTAAATCACTTCCAGCATGTTTATTTGTAAAGGACTGTTTTCAGGGCAGTGCAGTGGGCTCATTAAGAAGACAGACTGTACTGAGATTCAAAGAAATTATTACTTCCTAGGCTTTGTTTCACTGGTTTGGATTTAGAATAAAATATAATTTTTTTTTCCTTTTTTTAAAGGAAAAAAAAAATTAAAACCCCAACAGCAATACTGTCCTAACACCCAGCAGACTGGAAATGATGAAGTAAAATGGAGAATATTTTCTCCTGTAACAGCAACTTCATCATTTCTGTTCCGAAATAATCTGGTATTGAACATTTGAAACGATACACAATATTGTGGATGCCACTTCTAAGTGTCTCTTTGTGCCTGTTAATATATATTGCTTCAACACTTGTATTTATTTTTTGCACTCCAGCTAAATGACTACATGATATTTAAGATACATTTTCCTCTTTTTACTTTAATTTTCAGGCAGTGCTGTTAGTCCACCTTTAAGAAGTCTTTAAGCCAGCATTTGGTTTATACATTTATTTGATGTGTAGGTGTCTCTTTTTTTCCTTCAGCCAAAGAAAGATCTTTACTACAAGTAAAGAAAGATTTTTACTACAAGTCCTCAGAAATGTTCAATATTAATCTGGAAACTATTGCATGTTTCATTTTTTTTCACAGGCAAATAACAAAAATGAAGCTTTTATACTTATTATTTGCAGAACCCTATTTGGGGGCTTCTTCACTAATCAGTTTAAAGGGATTTGTTTGATCTGGAGTGAATTTCACACATGCTAAGAGTGGCTAAACACCAACTACAGATTCTTCTGGTTTTACAGAAGATAAGAGAAAGGAAGGCAGCTGAAATGAAAGAGCTCTCAGCAACACGAGCAAGTCCTTCTATATCAAGTTAAGAGCACTGTCCTGACTTTAGTGCAGTATCCATTTTAAAATTTAAAATCTCTTTAAAAATTAAGGCAGCAAATAGGCTATAATGTTGCTCCTGTCCAAGTATGTTTCCATTACAATTAAGAAATCAATATGCAGTATTTATTGCTGAAAGATTAGGCATAAAGAGGAGCACATAAAAGGTACCGTTGCTTAAACCTTCCTGGCTTTCCTTTAGCTACTGTTTAGCTACTTTTCCCTAGAAGCTGACTCATTAAATGCCATCCAGTACATTCCCTATAAATGCTGTATGCTCCCCGCTCTCACAAATGAAAACAAAGATGATAAAAGAAACGGATAAAGAGATGTCAGTTTGCAAAGAAAATACGGGGTTGTATTTCCTGAGAGCTGCACAAGCCAACTCACAAATTTGAAATATTACAGATTTGGTTTTACAAGTCAATCACAGCCATATATTTGGCCTTGTAATTACTGTCAGTTTTGACAGGGAAGGCAATAATTTTTTTTCTTGACATGTGAGTTTCAATAAAATCAGGTAGCCACATCACAGAACACTTTCTTACACCGAGAATTGAAAGGACTTCTCATAGAGATAAAGAATACTGCCAGGATTAAATATATGTCATACATTCAATTCAAGAGTACAGAAAAAAAAAAGGGGGTGGGGGGGCTATCCTTACATGTGGACCTGATCCAAAGCCTATTACAAGGATGAGAATGTTTCTATCTACTTGAGTGGACTCTGGAAAAATTCCTTTCGGTTCTCAGAAGAGACAACAGACAAAACTGAAGGCTGTTTTTATCTTTTCTCTCTTTCCTAGGACACCTGAGTGGTTAATGAGAACTAACTACCAAAGGTGAATAAATGGCTACAATTTGAAATTGTAGCTGTTTTGCTTAAAAAAAATATGCTTTAATTGAACACGGTCCATGTCAATTAGACTCAATGTAACATTGTATATGCTCAAAATTGGGTTTGGATCTGTCACAGCCGGCCACACTTTAAGGTATATGATACTTGAAAGAATCCTTTACCTTTTTAAAAATATACAAATTATGGACCAAATCAATTAGGTTATTAATAACAGGCTTGCTGGGGAAGAAACAGTGAACTTGGTTTCTGCTTGGAGCCTGTGAAGTTGGAGGATGAAGAACACATAAACCCACAGAGCAGCAGCATTTTGAGTGTACCAGGCAAAGAATACAACTGGGATTGTATTTATTCTGTCATTTCAGAGCAGTGTCAGCTCACTGCTGACCTACAGAATTGCAAAAAAACTGGCCTGGAACAGACCTTAGGAGGTGATTTAGTACATGCCCCAACCCCAAGGCAGGAATCGCCATGGTTCAGTCATTCCTAGCAGGTAAGTTCATTCCCTGCAGGTTCTCCAAATCCTCCAGAAATGGAAATCACAGAAGCTCCCCAGGCAACCAACCCCAATGCTTCACTGCCCTCACCACTGGAAAGCTTCACCTTGATCCGCCTCTACCTGGAAGCAATGTAAGCCTGTTATTTCTTGGTGTCATCCATGATTAACGTGATCCCATTTAGCAGCTAGGGGTGTAAGACTTAGTGAGAAAAAAAGGCCACTCAGGCATTCCTAACATGAGATGGAACAAACGATAAAAATTACCAATTTGGAGTTTCTTCCAAAGCCATGTCCTCTGTCACCCACCCTTCATTCAGAACGGGTGGAATTACACCCCGGGCAGACCAGAGCAGACACTGCGCAAGCTCCTGGCAAGGAGCTGTATTTCCTGCTACTTTCAGAACCTGAAACTCCATTAAGTTCTCAGGATTGGACTTAATTATGAGAGCAATAAATTTGGCCTAGAAAAAATAGAATATACTAGGAGACATGGGGACTGTCAGTGGCCCATATACAGATGTTATAATTCTGTGTCAGTAGACCCATATAACAAGATAAATCCTCACTATTATAGACTTACTCCTTGGCTGAAAGGAGAGGCACAGCCAAAGCATTCATCTGCCATTGACAGCTGTCTATAATAAAGATTCCTCAAGACAGTGCTAGTACCTGCCCCTATACAATTCAGATTTGGTAGGGAAATGGAGGAGACAATGAAATAGACAGGGTCAAAAACAACTCTTCTCACAGCTGGCATACTTGCAACATTTTCCAAAGAGTAAAACCCATTTAATCCTGGTATAATCAATCAGACCTCAGCCCAGAGTGTACAGATCATCAGGGTGTGAACTGGGAGTTCAAAATGAGTAGGACACAAAATACTTCCATGTGGTTACAAGAACTATCGTACGCCAAGGAGATCTTCTCTGGAGATCAAAATCACCAAAGCCATTCGCTTTGTGTTCATAACACTCCCTGTATTTGTTAAGGGCTGGGTACAGAGTGACTTTGAACATCAAGAATCACTTCATGGATAAACTGGCGCCCTGTATCCAGGGCGCTAACTCATGGTTACCAGTATACTTTAAATTACAAAAAATTAATTTTCCGCAATATTAACAACTTGATTCTAAATCCTGTATCTCACAAGTAAGAAGTTTCAGGAGCAGTTGCGATAAAGCCAAAGGAACTACGTGACTAATGCCTGCTCTTGTCAATGAGGAGTTAATAGTGTGCCCTCAAATTAAGAATTACCTACACAACTTTTGCTGCATTAAAGGGGGAGTCACATGGCTAAATTCCCTTGTTTCAGACTATACATGCAGAACTGACTGTTTTCAAGAAGCAGACAGTGGAAAAGACAGAAGATGTTTGTGTCATTGACAACTGCCTACATTTCAAATTTTTTTCTGTAATACCAGCAAAAATGACAACACTCGGGATGAGCAGAACAGTCACAAGCCCACAGACAAGGTAAGGACATACACTACCAAGTATTATGATGAATGTAGTCTGAAAAGCTACTGTAATTCCAGTTAATACATTTAACAAACAGTACACCTGTTGTTACTGTTAACTAGACAAAATTATTGAAATAATTGTCTCCATTATCACCAGTAATTCATAATGAAACACTGTTTACCAAATGAAATGCATGTGCTCTCAGTAGCTGCTCAGGATCCGATGTGTGATCCCTGTGAGTCACCTGGGTCAGTTTTAGACTGATTACTCTTAACACATATTCCCCATGTTTCAGATGTTATGACATCTAAGCAACGGTATTTTGCATGAAGGCCTCCTTAACATCAACCAGAATGTCCAAAATAGAATTCCACTGAAATACATTATCATTACCATTTAATGAAACGGGCATGATGAAATCCCTTTGTGGTCCACATAAGCTTCTTGGAATCATCAGCTTGTCTGAGGACCCGCAAATGGGAACGTATCACATCATGGTTTCGTTTGCCATTCTGTCAGATCAGGCTATAATTCAAAACCCCGATCCACACCTGATGGACAAACACCTGCATAAATTTCTAGCTCATTGAATTTATTAGAGATGCTCAGAAGCAACAGTGCAGCTGAAGGGCCTAAGATAATATCAGACATAGATCAGTAAGGCTCAGTTGTCAGCTAAGGGCCAGACATGTAGCTCTTTGTTCTCCTCCACTTGCCAAAGCCTGACAGAGACCACCACTGGTATGGATTCAGATTCACACTCTCAAGTGGCATTCACATAATCCGCACCTGAAACATTAATTTGACCCAATTCTGTCAAAATCTGATGTTTTAGGAAGATGCCTCATGGTACGTTTCTCCTCTTCATAATTTTTATAAGTAAATGAATGCAGGAGTGAAGTGAAGACAGAGTATTCACAGAAATACAAATCATAAATGTGGCTTAGTGAGAGAAATTATTCTGGATGATGCCTCTGCATTTTGAACTTTCACTCACCTGAAAATTTACAAAGCCCAGGAGAGAAGATGTTTGTCTCCCAAGCTCTCCCTTTAAAGCAGTACCAGATACATTAGAGGGAGGCAATTCTGGTCACAAGTCAATAATGACCTATAGGTGACCTTCAGTGGCTATCACAGGACAGCAAGTAGCTGAATAGGTAATCTCAGTCTGGAAGTGGTTAAACACACTGTGCGAGTCTTGGAATCAGAAACAAATGAATGGAAAGGAGGCTGGTTAGTTTAGAGACCTCCAAAAACAGTTCTCACAATCGCTAATGTGGACTGCCTATTTTTTAGTCAAGTGACAGAACTCTAGATGTTCAGATCATTCACTCCTTCCCCTTTCATTGAGGTCTAATACCCTACAACTAAGTCCAAAATCAGCTTGGAAATAAGAGAAAAAGATGTCTCAAAACATTAGTCTGGAGTATTTCACATGCAAGCAAAAATTACTGTCACAAAGGCACAGAGATTTTGATAAGATACTGCTGACACAATGCACTAAAATGGTGGGAAATGACAAAAGAGGAGCTAAAAGAATCTTCCAAAAACTGGATTTTTTTTTTTTTTTTTAAGCCAGAAATACCTTTTTTCTTTAGTAAAGGTAGCGTGGACATTATGAGCATGTCAACATAAACACCAGAAAGGAGAAACCAACATCAAAACAAGATTGTAAGTGATGATGTAACAAAACCTACTCCTTCTTACACACACCTGTTCACTCATGCCTGACTGCTTTTAATTTAAATATATGGAAAGAATCACAGTCCTCTCGGAAAAGAGCAACAGAAAAGGAAGATGCTTTCCTGATGCCATGTGACTGTTTACAGATTTCATCTTTTCCCTTGCACACTGAACTAAGTCTGAGAGGCTGAAGACCACCAATGAACAAACTGAGTTGCCCACGCCTATCAGACTGACTGTGCTCTGCTCTTCTCATGCTGACCCTATCAGATTTGACTATTAAAAAGCATAACTGGGCCATGTCAGCTCTTGGGTGTGAGGCTGCCAAGGCACATATCCTTGCTGCTGGCTTTTGAAAGATAATGATCCTGTGCAATACTTTTTTCCTTTAACTCAGGCAGTTCTGCATGGGGGTCAGTTCTGGGGTGTTTCATACCTGTCTTGTAGCATGAGGTGTAAAACTAAAGTTCTTACTGCCTGGGGCTGTTAAAAATCCACAGCACTATGTACAAATATGCAAGCAATTACGGATTGGAAGTGGCCAAAATAGTAATTCTCTTCTGCCAACATAAATCCTCCCACTGTAACTGAACGTGGATTTTTTTTCATCTCACAGCATAAACTTTAAAGTCTTGCTGTAAAATGCTCATTAGCCAACAAATCTCTTTATGGAGTAGCACTTGTTTTACAATAGAGGGTGAAAGGAAGTTTGCTCTATGGGTTGTAAGACAGTGAGGATACTTTGGGATAAAAGCTCCAACATATCAGTTTGCTAGAGCAGAAAATTAATAGAGATAGATTGGTTTTTAGTGGCATTTGAAACTATCTGCCTCTTCATCTACCAGCAGCTCTTCTTCTTAGACTGCCTGCACTGTTGTACTTTATTCTCCGCCACATTGCTACAAGATGACACCTCGGATTTTTAAGCTTTTCCTGTTAATTAAAAGACTTGTTCCTCCCAAAAGGCTGGGAAGAAGCTGACATTTTCCATTTTTAAATTTGACTTATATTAACATAGCTTTCAGGTGCAGAGGTTTTTCCTCTACTTTGCTTTGAACCCAGCTTCCTATGAATTTCTCTGTGTGATAGTTGGGACTAACGACAATTCCAGACAGCAGAAACAGAATTGTCTAGATCCCATTACAAAATCACTCCTGAACAAATCCATAAAAGGCTATGATACAACAATTCATGGGTTATCACTGCCTGATCTGCTTTTACAATTGAAAGGGAAAATAAACATATAAATTCCTTGGTACAACACAGCTGGATAAGAAAAGCTGCATCCCTTTCACTTGCACATCCTGCCACCATCTCAGCCCCCTTTACTTCTTCCTATAGGATGGAAAGATGAGTCAAGTCACAATTGCATCCCAGAAGTGCCAAATCCTGTGCATACACCCAGCCTGAATCCACAATTTTAAATTCATATTGTGAAGTTGGTTGGTGCTGATCCCTCACAGTTAGACAGAGGATGTTGGGCAGGAAATGAACTCCAAGACAGAGATGTAGATTTGGCAGAGCACTCTTTGCTGAGCTCAGCATCAGATTTCCTAAATAAAGACAGAATTAAGCAGACACCTGTCTGAGAAATGTCAGCTTCAGAGAAACCCTAGTAGGTGAAGGTCTTACAGAGTTTATCAGTACTTTGTGCTATGTAAAGTGGAAAGTTGTAAGGTTTCCATGCATATGCTTATTCCCATAGTTACATACTAATAAATTTTTCATCAACTTGAGTGAGAGATGAGAGAAACATCAAATGGCTCATGCAGTTGAAGAGCACACCACCGTCATCTACCTGGGTACTTTCACCACATTTTAATATTTTACAGCTTTCCTATAGATCCCACTGAACTTGATAAAGTGAGGATTCTAATTTACACCCATGACTTCAGTTTGCTTTACCTGAGATAGAAAAATGGATTTCTATCATTTGGCTTAGAGAAATCAGTGCTGTTCTTTTGTTTGGTTCAGCTTACAGAAATAATTGCATCTCTCTCAGAAAGAAGACAAAGAGTATTCAGCAAAAAAAGCACTTTGAAACTGTATTGCCTGGTTTTGAGTTACTGTTGGAGACCCTGATGCAAAAGCAAGTGAATTTAATAGCTTCCCAGTTTCAACAGTCTTTGGATCAGGTTCTAAAGGGTTATTCTTTACGTTCCTTCTAACACTGTGTCATACTCAGACTGCAGAGCCAAAAAAATAAAGAAGTTTATGCATTTGGCTTTGAATTTAGAATGGGATCTTAATTAGCATTCACTTTCAGCTTAATTCCAGTCACAGAAAGTTTTTATCCTTAATAGGGGAGCAAAAGGTAAGCTGAGGCATATAACTTCTCTAAATCTTATCCATACATCGTTCTGATAGAAGAACTAGTGCATACATTGCCGTCAGTACATGTAATTAGTGGCAGTATGCACAAGGAGGTATATCCTAATGAGATGCTGGAAAAATATGTGAACCTGGTATCCGTATATAGAAGTACATGAAACGATACTACAGAGTGGCATGATTATATCCGGGTGCCTCTGCTATAAAAAGCATTTGTATTACCCTTACTTCTCTGAATAAATTCAAATGACAGCCCCATTTCATTTCTTCATTCAGTCTGGAGGCCAGATGGCATTAGAATCATTTACTTCACCTTGTTGTGCTTAATTACTACAATCAACACACTATTTTCCAAATTAATCATAACAAAGTAATTTCATTAGTAACACAGCGGGCTGTTGAATTATTAGCATCATAACAGTTTGCAAACAATTAAACTTTATTTGAACCTTAAAAATTTGCAGAGTAGAACATTATTATAAGATCTAATGGCAGTACCATACAAATCCAGAACACAGCAAATAATCAAGTAAAACGCTGTACAATGTGAGAGTTACAATCACCTTTTAAAAATCTGCTCTCTTGCCGTTCACAGAAAGGCAAGCACAATCTAAGTGAAGAAAGAAAATTAAGCGATTAGCATCTTCTACCCGAGCTTTGTTTAAGTTGTATTAACTGAGATTTTCTTAGCCAAAAAAGGTTATGGTATTCGCGCAGATTTAAAGTAAACCATTCATCCATGGTCCGTCGCTGGTGTATTCTAAGACATTTACAGTGAGTTTCAGTACATCTTTTACGTTTTGAATTTAAGGCAGTTTATTTACTTTCCCCTAGCAGTAAGTACTAAGAAGGGGGAAGCCCTAAAAAAGAACTACAGACAAAAGCCACTTGATTTCTCTGGTTGTCACCACCCAGGAGAGGCCGCGCCGGGCAGCCCTGCCCCTCATCGCTTGGGTAAGGACTCCCTCTCCTGGAAAAACGGCAGAAACGGCGCGGGACAGCGCGAAGGGGGAAGGGGACAGAGACGGGACCGGGATCCGCCTCCGCCTCCGCCTCCGCCCGTCCCACGAAAATCTGCTGCNCGAGCGCCGAGCCAGGGCACCAGGTCTCAGGAGGCGGGGGAGGGTTTAGTCCCTAAAAAGTACGTCGTGGTGGTGGTCGTGGGATTCGGAATTCTGTAATTAATAAAAAGCCATTTCGGTGGGCAGATTTATGGCGCTGCCATGTTAACAAGGGAGAAGGAGCGTTTCCAGCCCCGCTATTAACGCTTCACATTCTGTACACAATCCACCAGTACACTTGACAAATTAAAGTAGTAAAAGATCTGAAGACTGTAATCTATCATTTTAATGCTTCGCTGATAACGCACAGAATCAATTCCAATGACTATCTCTTTAAAAAATTACAACAAAACTCCGTCCCGTTTGACGCCTATTAGAATTCAGTGTACCAGCAAGTACCATACATTAGCTAACATAGAGCACAACATCTTAGTTTACTGAAAGGATCCAAATTCTGAGTTCAGACTGACGTTTCCTTTTAACCCCCAGTGTTCCCGGGGTCCGCCCGAAGCATAAACAGCACAAGCAACTACTCGGGGACCTGCACAGGCTCAGCAGCTCACAGACTGGCCTGACCTGCCTCGTTGGCAGATTAAGGGTCTCACAAATCAACTGTCTGCGAGGATCCAAAAAAGTTGATCTTGCCTGCTAATGGTAAAGCACATCTCCAAAAGAAGAGTATGTAAAGTATTAACTCTGACTTGCCCAACTGCTTGTCCACAAGTGGTAGTATTTGAGTGTACTTTTTTATGTTTCAACCAATACTTTTAGCCACAAAGTTCTGGCTTTGACACAAGAATGCAGGTAGCTGTTGCTAATTCACATACAGTGAAGATCTCTGTTGCACAACCTGTATCAGAATTCCCCATACCAGATTTGACTCTGCAAAAGTATCTGTAAGGTACAGATAAAATATTTCACATTACGACAGACAAAAATATTTTTACCTACAATTTAGCTTGTGTTGACTTAGCAAAAATTGTGGGGTCTAATATATTTTCACAAATTTTCATAGCCTTACGATGTCCAAGTCAGAATGGTATCAGGGCAGTATTACCACACAGGCCAATTTATTACACTAGAAAAATAATCAAGACTTCATTGTGTGTCAACAAAATAGTAATTAACAATACAATACTAAATATTGTATAAATATAAATATGAGAAAAATAATTGGCTAAAGCATAACTTAAAAACATTTGGAAACAGAATACCCTGAAGACTTGAAATATCATACATAAATTTCTCTCAACTTTCTGATGAAACTGTACAAGATGTACAGTTAGCATTAAAAGGTTAATGCATGCATGAATTGAGTAATAGTTTACCCTCGAAGCTCTGCTTAATTTTTTTGAATCTGCAAAACAGGAAAAGATGGCAAAATTCCCTGAAAGAACACAAACCTACGGCTATACAGAGTGCTGCTAACATGTTAGAAAAAGAGCAACAGGCACTATATGGCTGCTTGTGCCCCATATGTTAATCACCATCTATTTAATTTCCTAGCATTACAGTTCTATAAAAAGTGGCTAAGAAGAACATTTCCGTAAAGTTCTGATCAGTTACAGTTTATAATGTTTAATATACACAAGGCAACGATCTGACTACATTCACTGAAACCACAAAACATGTACAGCAGGATCTTCTTCCAGAGGCTGGGTCTGTAAACTGCAGCTGCACACCACTCTTCATTTCAAGTGCAGATTTCTCCTGATTAGGGAGAGGGAAGTTGAAAGTTCATCATTAACCAAAAAACCTCAAACATGCATATAAAACCCAGTCCAAATATCTATCCCCTTCCACAGTTTTCTGCACAGACAGATATGTACATATTACTAAAGTAACAAAACTAAACAGAAACAACACCAATGTTATTTTTAAAAACATCTGGAAAAGGAACACAGTTATTAGATATATCATCTTTTGTACCCTGTGGTTTAATATTTCATATAGAATCCCAGAAAAATAAGTACTTAATTGAACCTTCCATGTACTTTGCCATAATCTTTATGTTAACAGGACTCCTACAAAGGTTCCAGGAAAGACATACTTATGAAACAGAGAACAAGGGAACATATAAGCCATTACAGAAGATTGGATTAAAATGTACTTACCCAGGCCTCTCAAATATCATACATCTCCATTATGTAGGCTTTAGGCACCAAGCCAATGGTTCCCTTCATTTCTCCTACCCACCAGCCAAATCTATTGTACTCCTAATTGAAAACAATACGCAGTATTAACCTTTAGTCTGATATAAATGCAATAGAGTTTTGTATGCAACTCCTTACGGATGCTTTCTCTTACATACAGTTATAATAATTTCAACTGAAAATTAAAACATTTTATCTTTTTGTTATAGGCATTCACATGCAGTTAGGCAAAGGCAGAAGCTAAATTTTAAAAAGGCCAGGCGTACTCAAGAAAATTTCTTAATTATGGCCACACTTCTCTAACACCTACTAAAAATAGCCAATCTCCTTATCCTCTATTCATCACAAACACAAAAACCTTATCTTTGTAACTAAAATCTAATAGCACAACGCTGACATATAACAGTCCACAGGGATTCTTTTAGTACCACAAGCTAAACTCTAAGAAACTTACCATCAACTTATTTTAAAAACTACTTCACTCAAATGTGAAGGGAACACTATATATCTAATACATAATATCTTTCTGTGGACAAAGTCTACTATTGCTTTAGGCTTGCAGAAAATTCTACAGCAGATCTCATATTCCTGACAGATGACTAATGTACTCCTGTTTCAAATATGTTTAGGCTTAGTGAGATAAATATGAAACAAAATGAATTATAATAGTTTAAAGAAATAATATCTTCCAAAAGCAGTACCAAGTAAGAATATTGTGGTATTGTGGTATATAATTATTGCAAAAATAAAATAATGTAATAATGATATGTAATTATTGTATATTGTG
This sequence comes from Machaerirhynchus nigripectus, assembly GCA_013397975.1. NCBI lineage: Eukaryota > Metazoa > Chordata > Aves > Passeriformes > Dicruridae > Machaerirhynchus > Machaerirhynchus nigripectus. Next base: position 1,416,852 of record VZRQ01009097.1, read on the forward strand.
GTATATAATTTATTTTTGTCCTATGAAATAAATATTTTAAGATCAATCCTAACAATGGTTCAATAAATTGTAACAGCTGGAATTCCACACACACATATATTGAGTTACAAATGAAGTATTACTAAAACAGAGACCATACTCAAAACTGAATGATTAGTAAGATAGAAATTACTTTGGAACAAATATGCAAAATACAAAATACACAGATAAAAGATATCTCTGATAAGCAACATCTGCTTCCTGCTACACTGCTCTTCTGATGAGAAGAGCAAAAGGCTCTAGGATTTTGAAATACCAGTCCTACTGACATGAATCTACTATTTTGAACTATAGGTAAAGTTTTTTGGTTATAAATAGCCAAATGGAGCTTAAGGGTTAATGGAGTTTCATTAGAGCCCGAGCTTTAATGATTTGCTGCTGGCATATTTTGCCTGGTCAAGAGTTCTCTGGGGTCCTATGAGGTGCTTAGTGTACTCAGCTCTCTCTGTGCTTAACTACGATGGCCCACTTTCATATGGGCTTTTTTTTCTTTTTTCTTTGCCTTTTGCCTTTCGCCTTTCCTTTTTTTTTTTAACGCTTCCATGCAGGCACACACACAATTTTATATTTTCTAATTGTGGAAGAGTGAACACTAGTTTTCAATTAAACATTTTCTTCCTTCTCTTAACAGTGAATTGGTGATTTTAAAGATTCTATCCTACTATGCATGAAATACTGCAGTAAGTGTGTTGTAAAGGAAATCCACTTAAAAAACAGCCGGAAAACTTTCATTTATTATGTGAACATGCAAACAAGAAAGCTGCAAAAATAAATCCACCTTCTTCCCCCTTCCATTGCAAAGCAGACTGCTGGGGATGGGTTTGGTCTTGAAAGTCTAGAGGTATCTGAACCTGATCTTCAGTGCACACTGCTCTCCACAGAAGTTAATAACCTTTCCCATGGGGCTTCACATTACACCCCAAAGCAGGTAAACCCTGACACTGAGGTTTATAATCTTCCAGATCAGCCTGTTTAAAATCTATGCTTTATCTCAGAATACACTGTCTAAATATACAAACTGGATTTTAAGACTGAAGTGGGAAATTGCTGAAAGGAGCAGCACTCACGTATACTACTGGAATCTCAGCAATAAATCTCTCCAAGAGAAAGCAACAAAAGATTTTAAGCTGCTACATGGAATTCACACAGTGACTGACAAGAGTGATTAAGCAAGTTTTGCTAGACATCAGCCAAAAAAACAAACAATACATGAAATGAGGGAAGTGGCTCAGTTAAGCAGTCATTAAACTGCATATGACAAATGGCACAGAAAAAGCCTGTGGATTACATTATCCATTGAAAATGTTCCACTTAGCAACACTACATGGACTTAGAAACAACTGTTTTTAAAGAAACAATTCAGATAGCTCAAATTAAAATTAAAAGCATGCTGCTGTTTTGAAAACTTTCTGGGTTTTGCTACTTATTAATACACCACTTACTGCTCTGGCATGAAGCTAAGTGAGAAGATGAAATGAATGTTGATGTAACAGACTAGTAAACTAATTTAAGGATTCACTGCAACCATTATACCATACAGACAATATTGCAACACAGAAGCTTTTACTTTACATTACTATTCTTTGCATGGGTCTCAAGAGCAACATGAATCCCAATTAAACTATCTGCAGTCTGTAGAAGTCTGAACAAAAATATAATGCAGATACCTGGCTACCAAGAACATAAAACCTTAATCTCTGGTTTTAGAATAATTAGATAGCACTCCCTTTTAAACTGATTAAAGTACAGACGTTTCTCTTTTAACTCCTAACCCCTCCTTCCTATCCTCAGTACCATGAAAGAGTGCTTAACTAGTGAGGCAGATAAGCAGCCCCCCCTCGTCCTCTCTTGAAGTCACACATAAAATCCAAATTGATGTATTGTTTCTATCAATGTTATCAATTATAAACTCCTTCGCAGCAATATAATTTCATTAATACACTGCTGTTGTGAGGTCCATATGTCTATTACTGCTGCTTAAGATGTGTAGAAAAAAAGTCTACAGTCCACATTTGTGGGAAATAATGATTAATATGCAGAAGGATATGAACACAGGAGTTTTATATGAATAAAAAAGTTGAGCAGCACTGTGCTTTTGCAAGCATCAGCTTCAGATCTCAGGTACCACTGGGTTTACCATCTGGTATCCCTCACTGCATTCAGCTCTTAATATCACTGCTAACATAGGCAAGCGACTATACTTCAGAAGGACTGATAAAATAATGAAGAGTCCTTTAATCTACAGGAAACCATTGTAGTCAATTTATAAGAAATATTGCATCCCTTTGTAGGATGTGTAATTATTTTCTATTAATCATGTGCTATAAAGCTACATTATGTGGTTATTCTGTTATCACTAGAAAGAGGCCTGCAGTCAGCTCCTGACAATGTTAGGTAATTACTAACACAAAGCTTCTTTCTCCTTATGTAGAAACGCTATCAAGATCCAGAGGTGCTGTGATGCTCGCTGTATGAAAATAACTCTCCAAAGAAATTCAATAACTGCAAAATGAATTGCTCCAAGGCAAATAGAGGGATAGGAGAGGGGGCAGGGCCAGATCCAGCCGCCCTGCAATGAGGAGAATGCACAAGTGTGCGGCCACGCTCTGCCATGTGACGGGGAGCACATTTGCCATACCAGGCAATGTTAGCAGGGCCGGGGGGAGGAGGGGGCCACCACACCCCCCTCCCCCCCCGGAAGACAAGCACCAGGGCAATGAAATATATTATGCTGAATAATATGAAACAACCTTAACAAATGACCGAATGCTTTCTAAGCTACTTCTGCATCTCCACTGTCATAGAGTGGATTATTTTTTTTTTCCCCAGCAGAAATTTATTAACCAAAGTGAAGTAATTTCACAGGGCAGCAAGGAACAGGTTATGACTTAACATTTAACATGCTGGCAAAACACTCTCTGTACAGCATGCCAGATAGCAGGGGATAAAAATCCCATGAGGGTTTACAGGCTCCTTAAATGCTCTCAACTGAACACACTGTGAGCAAATGTTTCTCCTTGTCTCCATCACACCAATTTCACTGCACTGATGTCTATGTACCCATGACTTCATGAGACCTTGATCATAAAACCTTTTGTACTTGGGGAAAACACAATAGTTAGCAATACACTACCTGTTTTCTATCAATATCATTTAAATCCAAGATTTTAGTCCTCTACAGAAGAGTTTTGATATTTTGACATACAAAAAGGGAAATTTTTATACTTGAGTATTTCCTAAGCAGTTGCTACCTTTAGAACAGTTCCTCTGCTGAAATGAGATTCTCCAGATGCTTTGCACCATATAAACTTTTACTGACTTCAGCAGAAGTTGAGAACATCTAGTTCTTGTGCAATTAGTCTCCATTGTTGAATACATATGGTATGTTTTTTCGTGTTTGTGGTGTGGGTTTTTTTTATTTGTTTGCTGTTAAAAAGGAGTTGCTGAAAATTATCATTGTGTTTCAATGCCTTGAAGAAAAAATGGAGTTGTATTTTAAAAAAACACAAATGAAGTATGTGAATTCAAGATTTTTCTCCTTCCTTCTTCTAGTGGCACTGTGAGTAATACTATCTTACGGGCTGAATACCTGCAAACTTTAAAATTGAGAAGCAAAACATATCTATAGCCATGTTTGGGGTTAAAATAAGTAAACTCTACTATCAAGCTAAATATGTGTCAGAAGCAGGGATACATTTTTTTCAAAGAATATACTGGGGTGCAATTCTGGCAAGATAATATTTTAAAACATCTCCAATTCATCCAGGAGATTCATACTAGCTAAAAAGTTTTAGAACTTCCTTTGGTGTAATTGTTGAATGATACACTATCAACTAGGGAGCAGTTTTGGCACAGAACAGCATTTTCTCTAAAAGCAGAGAATGACAAATGTCTTAAATAACTGAATGAGGCTTCTTCACAGGTAGTAGAGTTGTTTTAAGACAGCAATAAAATGGTCATCTTTAAAAATATAAGCGCCAGATTTATTGTATGGTTGCATTATTAGGTTTTATTTCCCACAATGACATAAGAGAAAATATACAGCAATTAAAGATTTCCAATATAAACCACAGTAAGCAGACTGAGCTCTGAACCAAAACTGTCTCCAGAAAACACGCTGGAAAAATAGAAAGACCATTTTATTTTCCATTAGATGACACATGGCCAATTTTTTTTCTAATCTGATAGGTAAAGGCTTACATACTATCAGAATGCAAACCAACAGAGCCACAGTTGCTTTGCATTAGTTCTAACCAACCTTCTGTTTAAAGGCCTTCACTATTTAGTTTAGACATTTACTCGCTGTTCTCCCACCCCCACCCATGAAGAATAAAACTAAACAAGCTAGGAAATGGGTAATGTACAACTTAGCACTGCATTTCAGTTTTGATAAGAAGCATCCGACCAAAGTGAATCTCCCAAAGCTCCCACCTTCCCCCCACTGGCTCCCTTTGCAGAGCCATCAATCTCAGAGCACACACACTACATTTATTTCAGATGAAACTAAAATGGAAGATGCACTTGAACATGCTCCAACCATTGTGTTCCCATTCCACAAAACCAGGCTAGACCTCCTCGGACATGAAACAGCTTTGAAAAAGCTGTGGACAGTGTGGACACTGGGGCCTCAAGCACTGAGTGTTTCACTCTGTAAATCCGCTCCTACTGGTACTCCCGATTTGCCAGGGGAGCCATAGGCAGTATGGCCATGGAGTAGAAATTATGGATCTCAGTATGATTGGCCAAAAAACAATCTGACAAAATAAAACACTCAGGATTTTAGGATGTCTTTCATATATCTTTTGGAAAAAATCCTGAATAAATACATTTTATTAAGCTTATACAGATAGTGAACAAAATGTTCACAGTGATTCTGAAACAGCTGCATTGTTAAGTTGCACTTTATTTCATAAGAAGTAACCTGAGCTGTGGAGATTGTTTGTCTTTTTACTAGGCAAAAAATGCAGTTTGAGATGTGGGCATTTTAACATTTATTGTACCGAAAGAACAAAAATCTGCTACACTTGAAACCTACAACCACTGAATATAGGATAATCTAAGCACCAAGTTAACACTACTTTCATGAAAAATTCTAGAGCAAAAGGTTGTCATAGATGAGATTTCCATGAATCCTAAATACCAGAGTGAGCAGCATTGATGTGCAATGAAATAATAACAATTAAGGAGAATTCCAGTTTAAGATATCATTTCTGATTTTGAAGTATTATTTGCTATTTTAATACAAATATAAATACAAAGTATATTAAATTAGTTAAATCTTAAGACATGTCAGTAATTCTACTAAGCAGGTGCCTACTAACATATTGAGGTAAATTTTCACTATTACTTGCATTTAGCTGATGAAACTATGGAACTTCATAACACAAATCATACACCTAAAGCAAACAAACAAGTACTGCAAGTGTTGCACTTGCATAAATTGTGCATACAAAACTTAGGGAAAAAATAGAACTATCTCAATTCACAGTTATCTTTGCTTCTGGAAATTGATTTCTTGAGTAGAGCTGTGGAAGATTTATAAAAATGATTGCTATACTATGGTCTGTTTTCCCATTCATCACATGGTCTTGAAAGCAAAGGCAAGCCCATAAATGAGCAGGAGTTAAGAGCAATCATCCTTTTAGAAAACAGGACTCCAAAGTACTGCATTTCTAACAGTCAGTATTAACTAAGAAATGTTATTAACAAGTCTCTTTATCAGTACAGCTATATTTTTTTATTAAATAATGGAATAAGGGTATATAGTTTCTGAAAGTTCACATCATTCATAGCATGTGATAAAAGCCACTTGAATATTCAAGAATATTATAAATTAAAATAATAGTAATAGTATATATGTACAGATACATTGATCAAATAATCTGAAATGTTAACTACATTTTTAAAGAAAGTTAACAAGTACTATTGCGATAGTTCTATTAATTCTGCTTAGCTTAAAAACTCAACTTTTGAGTGAAACTAGGTAGAAAAACCTAGAAAAAAGTTGTGAGGTTTTTGGGGGTTTTTGTAAAAGTCCACAGGACTGCTGCCACACAAAAGCCACAACTGACATAAGTACTTAGAAAATAGCTTAGATAGTTTTTGAATACACCTTTAAAACAAGAAAAACATGCTTTTCTACAGTAACTGCACTAGTCAGGTGTAGGTATCTCTGTTGTCAGAGTATGTGCTCATGCTCATTGCAGTAACACTGAGTTTTGATGTTCATTTTAATGCAAATTCTGGAGATTTGTCTTTGCATAATACTTAGCTATTTCAGGAAGTAAACGGTCAAACTGAAACCGTGCTCATTTGTCTAAGAGATATTTACCTGGAAACTTACATGTGAGATACTGTTCCTCTTGTTTTATTTAAATTCATAAATGCCCAAATTTGCTAAACTGGTTCATAATTAGTTGTTATATTAATGATCTCATTTCTTGGAAACAAATAGTTGCTTTCCCCCTAATTTCTATACAGGTATGAGAAAAGCTGCTAAAAATATATTGCTTTGGTGTAACTATTGCTGGGAGAGATGAATATATATCTTATCACGTTCATCAGAGCAGGCTATACCATTTATATTTCACTGTAAAACAAAGAACTATTATATGTTGCACAAATATGCTCGATATTTTGTTAATGCTTCACCCTTCCTACTATAACACTGCTATACCCGTACTTACTTCCTTATCAGCAAAATGTGATTTTCAAGAGTAATGTTCCTGGCTGACATATGATAGAAAGGCAATAAAGCCACAGCTAGGTTCAGCTGAAGCTGAATTTATGACACCATTTTGGATGCATACACATCGCCCCCCTGTCAGTACCTGCATCTCTCATTTTCAACCACTAGATGGTGTGAAAAAATAAAAAAATTGCCTCGGATTCCTGCCGACTGCCACAAAATCCAAGTATTAATGTAGTGGATTAGGAAATACTTTAGAAGAAAAGTCTTGACCCACTTCGGGATGGTTAGGCTCACTTTTCCTTTGGTTATATTTTCACTTGCCGGACAAAGAGCTCATAAATGATTAGACCTTGAAACTGAATCAAGTGGAGGGTTAAGATAGATAATTCTCTGGCACCTTCCCCTCCAAGGACCCTAAATTCCAAGCTGACAGTAGTGGCCAACACTCATTTTTCTGAAAAAGCTGTAACAATCTTTAAGCGAAACAGGGCTGAATTTTCTGGGCTGTATTTTGGAGTAGAAATCATGCCAATAGAGAGCGGCTCTATATATCTGGAGCAGCAGCAAGCCTGTTTCAAGGACCGATTACGGATTAATCACGGCATGGCAGCAGGACAGTTGATATACAGAGGACAGCTTAAGCTACTGTTTTTCTATTTTGCTCCATTTTTTAAATTAAATTTCTCACTCTTTTGGAGAAGGAGTAGCAAACAATTTTTTTCACCTACAAGCTGAAGATTAAGATTTTATAGTCGCCATAATGTACCCGAAGAGCACAACCCACAAAGAGGCCAAACTTGTACAGTGGAATCCATTCGCTCATGGGCTTATGGGGGGAGCGAGAGGGGGAAGAGGTGGTTGTTTTAAATTAGTACAATTCTTCAGTGCTGAATAACTGCTTGAAAGTTTGCCCAATCCACAAGCCTTATTCAGCCTTTAGTAATGCAATTCAGTTATTACTTTAAGTGACAATGAAATACCTCAAAAGGCATACATGGTCAAATTAATATTAGTAATACATCTTCTATCTTTTTTATAGGACTATCCTTCTATCCATAAATCTTAAATTTATTTAAAACAGGAGCTGTTACATTTATTATCCAGAATATAAAGGTATTGCATAAGATTTAAAGCAATTGTGACAAAAGTTAAGAGTTTGAAACTAAGACAAACAGATGCCTTTAGCTTTTATGCACCTACTTGTGTATTTCAGTGACCTACAATATTTTTTGTACTAATTACACTGAACGGCAATTAGAAATATATTCTACACATATTTTAAAAGGTAGGTTTTTTTCAATGCGAACTTTAAAAGCTCAGCTTTTTTTTCCTACTATGTGGGGGAAACAGAAATTTCCCTTGATTAATTGTTCAGAAGTAGACTTCAATGGACCATGGCGTATATATTTTAACAGAGGTTTTGTTTTTGTTGGGGAGGTTAAGGAAAAATATGAAAATTAACCAACATTAATGTAGAATAAAATGTCATACTTCTACTGCTTAGTGCCAATTCAGATGAGAGGAATTACATTTCTCATTTGCTTTGCAAACAGAAAAGTATAAAAAATGCCCAAATCTGTCAGAGCAAACAAATTTGGAATCTGAGCTGTCAGAACAATAACAAGATACATACAAAGATGAAAGCATAGTTCAAAAAAACAAACCATCTTTTGCAGCAAGATCCCAAAAAGTCAGAATCAGGAGAGTCAGGAATATAAAACAGGAAACAAAAAACATAACATACAAGATAACTTAAAATTCTACAAGGTTAACTTCTACAAGCAGAAAGTACATTGTCTCCTGTTAAGTCAGTTAACAAATGGTAGCCAAGATTTAACATATAAATAAACATGCTTTAAAGTTAATTCCTGTTACATGGCTATGTTTTAATTGTGATTATAGTTCATTTGACAAAATAATTAATTGCAGTGAATATCTGATTGCAAACAAAGGATCTGAAAGGGAGTGCCAATTTCCCCCCATAGAACTGTGGGAATGTGCCCTTCTGCCATGGCTTTCTTTTTACAACCATGTAGCCCCAGCAGTGTCTCATACCTTGCTGATAATGTAGATAACATCACCACGTTTAAACGTCAACTCATCTGTTTCATCTCCTGTGCAGTCCCACAAACCTTGATAGAAATTGGCATAATCGGTATTTTCGCTATCTGCAAAGAAAACAGCATCTAATTATAAAACAATCAAGACTGAGGATAACTAAAGTTACTCTTTAAAACTCCAGATAGTACAAAGCAATTTATTAGCATACATTTCTTATTCCTCTTTTTAGAAACGGCTCCTTCCTGCCATGAAAGCAAGTGAAAAAATAAGCGTAATGTGCAAGCCCTTCACTGGCAAGTTGCATCTCTGAGAGACATGTAGCTACAGGTTTTCAAAGCATTTTTCAGCTGCAACTTAAAGCAGCTAGTTTTCCTCTACTAATATATTTCTAGCAAGCCATATATGTATCCCAACTTGAAACTGATAAAACTGCTAGAATATAATTAATAACGATCAGTGAAAGGAAGCTAAAGTATTTTGTGATACACTCCCCCTCCCTCTCCTGTTCCAACAAAATTAAATAGCTTCTCTGAGAACCTTTGAGATAATCCTTGATTCTTCCTTCTGAAATATCGGAGAACTTGGAAACTGTTGCTGAAGCTGCATTTCAAAAATATTTGTGTCAGCTCCAGTTTAGGACATTAAGCTCTGGCTAAATGTGCAACTACACTACAGTCATAAACTCATCCTTCTTACAGCATAAGCACAATGGATGTGCTGTGTTCAAGCTGCCATACAGGCCATTAACTGATTGATTATTTAGCACTCTTTGCTCTGTAATACGGCAATAACACAGTAATAAATGCTTTGTCATACATTTACAATACAGAGTACATCTATTGAAACACAGCGCTCACATACAGTTAAATACACTGGGTGCTTCTGTTGCACTGCAAACTATTTCCTGTTTTTAATTCCATGAGAATGGAGTGTGATGAGTTAATGCAAAAAGAATGTAAGCAATACCACTAAGATGACCGGTTACATTATGTATACACTAACCAGACAGAATGTATACGTACTAATAATTTACATCACTGGAAAGCTATCTTCTAATTCTGATAACATAAATATCACTGAACTGGCTGGATCAAGGCTGTCATCTTAGTTTTGTTATATGATCCTTGAACTGCAGGCTTGCTGGTTATTCCAACATACACCAGTTACATTTGCATGTCATTAGCACTCTACACCATTATTTATAGTTTACAATTTAACCACGATTGGTTCGTTTTATTACCAAAAAAATCCTGCTAAAATATCAAGAGGTAGAAAGCATCACACTATAAAAAAATAGCAGTATTCAACTTGTGTTTGTCTCTATTTTGGCAAATACTTCAATTTGAATTTTAATATTCTCTGTATGAGCAAGAAGGGCTTGTTTTCTCTTTCTCCATTTCAGTCTATGTTCTGTGCTGTCTTGTTTGGATGCCAATATGGTCATACAGCTAAATATTCACAGCCTTGAATTCAAAGCTGCTATGCCAGTTACCCACCATTTAATTTTCCATAAACTGGTGACTAGGAGCTACAATTTGCTGTGTAGCACACAGTAGGGGGCATTCTGGCTGCCAGGGCCCAAATGCTTCTGTCCTCACCCCAAAATCAACAATTGATACGCATATGAAAGCTCAGAATCATTCAGAAATAAGAGATTTGGTTATTTCAAAATGCACAGACATACTCATTTCAACATGAAGGCATAACCAGTTTGAAATGTTGCACCTCCAAATTTTGGCCCTTCCTATTTCTCACCTCATTATTCACCAATTTAGCATTAGAAAATTATAAACAGTAACACAGGTTAGCACAAAATTAATTTGCAACAAATATTAAAACCGAATCTCTCCTCAGTCATTTCTTACTGTACTGATCACATTTCCCAACTCAGTGTTGTAAAAGATAACGTAAGTCCACATGAGAAAAAAATTAAAGAACTATTTTGGTATATCCCACCTCTCAAATCTTTCATCAGTTGGCTTATTGATTTCATTTAAAATACATTAATCAGGACTTTTACCTCTTTAGAACATCACTGAAAGAAATCATGACTTTTCACTCTGACCTTTACTACTTTGAGCTCTGTTCTTACCTTTATGTGCCTGAAGTAACTCCTGTTAACACTAAAGTGAGTTGCAACAAAAGAGACCCAACAGCGGGTGAGACATGTCTCTCCTTTTATGTTCATCATGAGCATTTAATTAAGTCTTAAAGTGGAAACTAATAATGTGAACACACTGGAAAAGATGCATTTTAAAATAAGCTTATTGCAACAGTAAGATACTGACCAAAGACTGACCATGGCTCTGTGCTGTCATTTGTGAATTCAACATAAGGTAGGGTTGTTTGAATCAGAAAGCCACTTTTTTCAGAAAAATATATACCAATATACCAGGAGCACAGAAACAAAAAACAGGGAAAGAAAGTGGCAGTGTAAGTTTATGAACAACTATGCTGGTCTTCCAAGAAGTGTTACTTTCAAATTCAAAATCCCCTCTCATGCCCACCAGCACGAGTTTCTCCAAATTCTGTAAGGGCAACTACATACACATAAAAGACAATTTTAAATGTAACTTCAGACTTTATACATATAAAGTGAAAAATGCTTCATAAAATGATTCATAGTGCTTACAAAAACAGGCATAAAATGAAAAAAAAGGCTGCAAAAACCTCTGCAAAACACAAGCCCACTCATTCTTACTTTGGTCCCTTGCAGTTTGGGAAGACCTTGAAAATTTCCTTTTTATTGCCTCTGAAGAATGGGATAAAACAAAACCAGGAGGTCTGAGTAAAGGAATTTGGTATTTATATTGTAGTGAAATAATGTGAAGCTTCTTAAACACATGTAATACCTGAAAACAGATGGATTTAGCATCAAGAACTTGAGTGCCCATTGCAGTTCAAATTCAAAAGGTATTGATTTGCTGGTGTTACTCTGTTACAATTACATTCTATTCTCAAACACTATGAAATGTCATGTGCCTTAAAAATACTATGATGACATAATTGAAGTCTGTTGTGTTTTGAAGGTATGGTCACTTGGCTACAAATAAAAGTAAGACATGATAAAAAAACATAAAGAGTGTAGCTGAGGGCAGGAGGCAGTTTGGTTTTACCTACCCACTGCTTTTAAGACTACCAATCCCAAAAATGGGTGAGTAAGATTTTGGATAGGTTGTTTCTCCAGAAAATGCTTCTTTCATTCCAGGACAGCTACCTGAATGAACTACTATCCAACAGTTTCCAATACTCTTCCAAAAAGAATTCCTCATGGTTTACTGCTGCCATCTTTGTTTTTGCACAAACAGTAATACGAACAATGGATATTTTTGTCCAATATACTGATGAAAACATTTCAGAGTTATTTTGACAGATCAAAAGGCAGTGGCTGCCAGCCTCTCTAACAGTAGTCTTGGATTGCTTATTTCATTGAAAAATACTGGCATCTGACAATACATGCTTGAAGAAAGAAAGGTGAACAGTTCAGGTAAAACAAAATCTGACAAATATATCACTCAAGCATGCACCTCAAACACTAGACTGTTTAAAACTTAGGAATGCCCATGGATTACTCAAGGGGGAAAAATTATAATATTGTAACAACCACATTTCCCTCAGTTGTCCATTTTAACATTGAGGGCATGTAAGTTAGCAAACCCTACTATGGTAGTGATTTAGAGCCAGTAGTTTCATTATTTGCCTGCACATTCGTTGTGGAATGAAGGAATACATGTGTATGCTTTCCTTTCACAACTGTGTCCACTGCCTAGTATATCAAATAGCTTGCCATTCTGACTCATGTTGCTTGACTCTTGGTAAGATTTTTCTAAAGTTAATAGTGCTGGATTTAAAGATTACTTAACAACATTTGAAAAAGACAAACTGTAGCCCCTGTTGGTAATGATGTGCTCAATATTTACAATAGTGAAGGCTTAAAGATGGAGATACAGGTGAAGTTCAAAATTAATGCTACCAGAATGAGTGTCTTAGACAAGTGATCTAGACTCTCAGTTTTGAGTCTCAATCTCCAAACAAGACAAACCCTGTGAAAGAACACAGTTATTTTTTTATTTCTGATGATGTCCTAAACTTCAAAAAATGCCTGTTACTTATTGCCCTTTATCCCACAGGCCAGAAAAGTTACAAAATAAGGGCAAAACAACTGTAGTGTGTTTTTTTTACTCAAATTCTAATCTATTCCAAGATGTTTGGTTTAATCTTTCTCTAGTGTTCCTTAGTTACCCTAAAATCAACATATTTACACTGCTAAAGCAGAAAACATGACACTTACTGAAACAGTGATTGTGGAAATGAAAATGGGTAGACCATCATAACAAAAAAGACCCAGCAAGCCATATCATATAACTGAAACTCTTCAATGCTTTGGTATTTTTAAATTATTAGGTCACTAGCAATTAATGTAAAGCTATCTAGCAGCAAGAGTCAGCATCAAGAACAACAGAATACAAAGAACTCAAGTCTGAAAGCTAATTGAAGTAGAAATATAGTAGGGCAAGAAAAGAGTAGGGGGAAGAAGAAAAATTTTTTGCACCAATCAGCTTGAGCTCACAGACGATTTGCAGAATATTTTCTGTGAATTCAGGTTTAGTAAAGCTAGGCAATAAATTAAACTTAAGAATGTATGTGCTGTTTGTGTGGAAAATCATAAAATATTCTCAAGTCATGTCAGTTATTTATGATGTGATGCCTATCAGAAATACTCATGTCAACTCAGCCCTAGAAGTCAAACAAATTTCCAGTGTTAAATAGTGAACTATGTAAGATCAGATCGCAAAATTATTGCTTGAAATGAACCTGACATCTGGGGGGAACTGCTATGGTACTTTCAATGGCATTACACAAATACTAATAAGACTGATAAGGCTGTTCTCATAGCAATTAAAATTTTTCAAAAATTCAGATGCTAAGGTTTTGATTTCTTAGAAGTATGACCAATTAGAACTTCAGGAAGGTACATTTGTGAAAAAAACCAATGCTGTCGGCAACTTTATAATTGGATTGACCCCACGCTCCATTATGACAACACACTCTTGTAATTACAGTAATGTCTAAATGAGTACTAAATATTAAGACTGTAATGAGTCATGTTGTTTTACACATGTTTTTAGCAGAGCACAATGCTAACAGCATCTGATGGCTTGGCTCTTGTTTCCTTTCCAAGAAAAGCAACCCAAAACTCCTCACAGAACCTGTTCCTGCTTTCCTGTATGGGTCAGGAAATCAGGCCTCTGCTTCCTCTCCACATGTTGCAACAGGAAGAGCACTGCAAAGCTACTTCCTAAAGGAACTCTTCTTGCCCACCCCTTCCTTGACAGCCCTGAAAGAATTATGTGTATTATGTAGGATGGGGGAAGGAGAGCCGGACTGCATGTCAGTGCAGGTCACAGTTACAATGCAGCAGATCTCAGAAAGGTGTAAGGTCTGATAAGAAGCAAGTCTTCTCTACTTGCTGTGTCAAATCACCAATAGTTTATCTAAAGGTCTGTGCCCTTGAAGCACAAAAATATATTGTTTTTAACCATAACTGGAAATACCTTTCTATCAAGAAAAGTTGTCTAGCTATGTGACTTTACATGGTGTATGCAGTTATTTTTACAGTCCCAGAGATAATTAGCACAAGGGCAGTTTGCCAAGCTAAAGCTGAGAGAATATCCTTCACAGCCTTTCTGGGTATTTGTGTCCTTTTCCAATTTTTATGCTGCTGTCACTGGACTCTGGCATTTCTTACCTGATTCATTTGCTTTCTCTGGTAATCATATGCAATGAAGATATGCATGGCCAACATTTAAACAGGCTGCAGATCAATTAGTGGTCTTAAGTTTATCTGATTTTTATCAAAGAAGACAGAGCTTTGGGTCGATTGTCAGAGCCTGTGTCAAGTTGACCTTTTCAGAGACGTCTACATTGCCAGTCCCTTGGGCAACTTGTTGTCCCCTGTTAGTCTCTGAATGGCAGAAGTCTGTTCTGCTCAAGCACAAAGTATACACAGATGTCTATATTACATTCTTATAGGTTTGACAGCAACTGCATGTTGTATCTATAAACTGTCCTTTAGCAGTGACACTTCCTCAATGATGATAAGCTAATTTATGCAACTAAATCTCCTTTGTGCAGAAATGAAAGCTAATTGAGTCATTACAAAGTAATTCAGGAAGGAATACCTTGTATAAATTGGCTTACTTTATAAATCCTTCTCAAGTGGTTTTCATGCATCCTAAGTGGTGCTTAAGCAGTTTTGCTGCCATCACATACCCAGGTTAAAAAGACAGCTTTACGGAGCTATAAAAACATTATTTTAAAGCAGTAAATGGAAGAGCCAAGAAAATAAAGGTAAAAAGAAAGTGCATATGCAAAATAAAGAGGAAAGTTTTTAATTACCTGAAACAGTGGTAACTTCCTCCTGGCTCTCTTTAGTTGGCACTTCAGCTTTCGAAGAAAGACGTTCTTCTGCAAAACACATAACTGCAAATGAAATTCTGAAGGGACACCTCAGCTGACAGGAATTACAGCCCACATCAGCCTGAAAGACATCCTCTATATTTCCAGACTGTAAGCCTTGTTTACTATTTTGCACTTAAAAAGAAGTTGGAACATTGTTATTTCTGTGGTTTCCGTCCCACATCCAAACACTCCAAGAGCTTTCTTTCAAACTCTCAGTTGTGAACATCTGTTTCCCTTTTCACTCTGGTCTGAATGCAGTCATACAGAGCTGCAGTTTGCTGATTTTCAGTCATTCTGAGACAATTAGAATGAGGGTCCTCTCCTGCTGCATACATTTCTTGCCAGAAAAGGATAAAGAAAAGGGAACCAAGGTGTGAAAAAGTATCCCCAGCCCGTGCACTAACTCAGTTCTAGAGAGCAGTATGCAACAAAGGCAGAGGACATCTTACCTTCAATACCACCCTACAGACACAATAGCTCAACACCTGCGTAACGGGAACCCAGCCACTACAGATACCATGCCTTTCACTGCTCCTGCCCACTGTGCCTGACCATGGTTTTAAGCAACCCAGACTCTATCAAATTACTTACTGCAAGTTCAGGAGACAAGAAAAGAGAAAACCTGGCAGTGAGCAGCTCTAAAGCATGTTTTTCTGGCTAGCAAGCTTGGAACACTCTGAAATCCCCAGAGGCAATTTCAAAAGATGTGCTCCCATACTCCCTGTCTGGCACAGACATGGAACTCTCTCATGTCCAGACCCTCACTTGAGTAAATCCACACTCCACTCAGTACAGGGACACCAGATCTGCTCCTCATATTTCCCAGTCAAAAATTCTGTTGATGACGTAAAAAAGGGGAACAAACTTTTAGCTGAATCCTGTCTTTAGGTTCATACGGAGGTAGAAACAAATTTATCTTGGCATTTACACTATATCAAAACTGACAAAGCTGCTGTACTGAATGAGGAAATAGTATATTGATAAACCCACTTCTCAAACAAGAATTGGACTTTTAATACATTTAAACTATCTGGCTTTGCTACTCATCACATCTTATACAGATAGTCAAGCTTCTTTCTAAGATACATATTTCAGCAACTAATTTTGATATTTTACTAATGACAGACAACAGATAAAGCACTCACAGCATTTAAAATGTTCCTCATTGTGCAACTTTTATGTAATTGCCCATTTGCTTTGACACAGAGTGAATTTTATATCAACCGTTCAAAGGATTTTTAGCCTTGCAAAAATTTAATCTATCCACAAGACTGTTCCTTCAAACATTAAAGCAGATGTTTAAAGCACAAGAGTAGACCTGTTGAAATGAGTATGCATAATTGCTGCTAACCTCTATACACAATCCTACAAATATTACATAATAAGATTCACTCTACAAAGAGCTTTGAAATTCTGCCCTACTAAGCCAGCAAGATTTTTTGTTCTCGGAATCTTGACTAGTTAAAAATCTGGTCAAGATGAATATAAAATATTTTTTAAGCCAAGGTGGGGGAAAAGAACAGGAAAAAAAAACCCAGCAATAGAACAGAATCTGAAGCTGAAGTACACACAAAACACTCTGAACTATGTACTGCATTCAGATGTTCAAATGTATTTCCCTACTTGGCACTAACACTTGTCACATATTTCACAGTATGCTCATTTGTGTATTTTAAGAACTCACAATTGGGAGCATAAATGGCAAAAATGCATCTTTCCATGCTGTCCAGAGCACTAGGAGTCACTGTCATTCTGTGGGCTCCCTACCACAGTTACACCACTCACAGGGAGTAGTATCCCAGTATCAGTCACATTTTCTAGAATTGCTCCCTTTTCCCACCCCCATCCAACACACACTGTATTATACTATTCTTTGATTAAATATATGTTGATATTACATGTTACTGAATGTTTGGACCTAAATCAGTTGCTGTGTTAAATGTCCTATGGATTTTAACTCTATCACTTGTCATGGTCATCAGACTAGTTTAAACTGAGGACTGCCTCCAGTAGAGGGTATCTCAACTTTAAAAGCAGCAGGAGAGGTTTGAAGAGATTTTTTTGTAAGATACAGCTGAATACATGTAGATTGCATTGTGATTTCATGGAAAAAATTTAGAGTATATGCATTCTCCTAAAAAATTTATTTCCTAGAAACAAGAGTTCACCAGATTCACATCTGAAGATATCAAAATGTCTGAATCAAAGCTCTTTGAATTCCAAAAGGTGCCAGATTCAAGCAAAAACTGTCCATTTTTGCATACTGGTTTGGATCTCAACCATCCCCATTTATCCCACCTTGCTTTACACTACAGAGTTGTCACAGAGAGGACAAAGTTTCAAGTACAATTAGACTGGAAGAGGCAGTCCAGAAGCATGCTGGACATGGTCCAACTGCTAATGGGCATTCAGTCCATGGTACCAGGCTGAAGTGACTCCATACGAAACCTCCTCTGAAACACTCACAACAAACATCAGGTCCTTGGCACAAAGCTGTGCTTTATGAATCTGTTGCAAATGGTTCACACTACTGGCTAATGAAATCATGCTCAGAGTGGAGCAGTTGTAGTAGGCTTGGCTTAGGGTAGTAAAAAAGAACCTGTGGTTCTTTCTCATGTTTTCTGGTATTATGGCCTGAAGCAGTAACTATGTGCAGGCGGTGTCCTTTAAAGCAACCTCAATTACCTCAGGAATTACAGCTGCAGTCTGATGCAACATGCATAAGTTTGTGTTGCAACATGGCATAGACTCAAAGGATGAAAAATTAAATTTAAAAATACAGTAGAAGTACTTCTGGGTTTTTTAAGATCTTGTGTGTGAGGAGTCATGCATACCTTTAAAATAACCTATGCCAGTTTTTCCATGTTCACACCATTGTTATCACTGCAGTGAGAAAATACTCTTTTCCACCTTCTCACTGTGTCAAAATGAGACTAATCTACAGTAATCAAACCAGTGAACTCTTCCAGAGCTGTAGATCCTAAGAACCCCTGAGATACAGATTATGTTCCATACTATTCTGAGATGTAGGGACCTTAACGGCAAACAACCTACAAAATTCTTGTGACAATGCAACAAGGAACTAACTGTATTTGTTAAAGGTTTTTTCAGTTAGTCCATGAAAGTTGTTTAAAATAATTTCCTTATTCAATTTGCAGTTTGAAGAAAAAACAAAAATAATCACCCAATCGCATATGATTCTACCATCCACAAAATTTAAAAAGTGAACAATTAATTCTACGCTTGCTGAGGTTTTTTACATGAATCCATTAATGTTTTTTCTTCCAATTTCTTTTTCTTAAAGGGAGAAAGGAAAAAAGACTGGACTACTTGAGTATAAAATGGATAAGAGTTTGGCTTGAACAGTGCATTCCTCCCATGGAATGTGCTATCTCCATGATAAATATGCATAAATTCAGCAGTTTCCTCTACTAACATGTTACCTAACCCTTCTTTTTACATTAGACTCTAATTTAATGCCATAATTATTTGATATTCTATTGTCTTCTAGTTTCTGACACTTTGTCACTGCACAATACTAGTTTACACCTTGAATAATCCCAGTTTGTGAGTTAATATAGTCTATTCAATGCTTTGATTACAGTAAACAAAACCAGCTCAGCTATGCAGCAAAATCTACGAAACCACACAGATGGTTATAAGCTTTTCATTGTGTGGTTTCCATAGCAATCATATTGCAAATCTGGAAGCTTCTTGCAAATAAACAGCTTGTATTTACATCTCAGCTGCAGCATGGAACACAACAAGTGAAGTTATTATTCCAATCACATATTGTTAGCAGCATCACTGGAAGATGTTTTGATCAGTTCAGATAAAAACTACTGCAGAGAACTAATTTTTCATCCATTTCATAATGATACAAGCAATCACACACTTGTAATGCACATTCATGTCTCTTCATTTGAAATCTCACTGTCACGTCAGAAGGTTATAAGCATACAAACAAGTCTTGTAATATAGACCCCCCACAAAAACACTTGGATTATTAAATAATCAATTGCAAAAACTACACAGTGTCTTTACTATTGTATTTGGCAGGCAGGGCAGATGCATGCAAAAAAACCAGGTGTGTACATGAACTCTACTGACACTGAGTATCACCGGTCTACACTGTTTTCCCCAAGAAAAAGTAAAAGAAATAATGGCATGTTAACACCAAGAGTATTACTCCTCCACACTGCTTTTTTGTTTCCATATAATGATTCTGCACAAATGCAAACAAGAACTTTTGAACCCAAATAAATGCTTACCATGGGAAAGAGTCAAGACCTTTTCTCTCCCAAATATATAATTTTACTAATTGACCCACCCCCCATAAGAGATGGATTATTACTCTAATAAGAAACATAAATCAACCCAGCTATGTATTTTTTTTGTTAAAATAGCAAGAACTGGCTTTTTTAAAAACAAGAGTATTTGTTCAGAGAAACATTTAATTCCAGAGAAGGAGCAATAAATGCACAAAATTTAAAAACAAGTTTGTTTATATAATTTGGCCAAACTAACACCTTCTGCTAGCATTTGTGCTGAGGGCTAGTGACCATCTGGGTCAAAGGAATAAGTATTAATGCCCTGTTTTATGCAGGGCCAGCATATTGCCTTACCTGAGGTCAGTACTCCCCAGCCTTGGGGATGGGGTCCTCTGCAGCATTCTCACCTGTACAGGCCAGTACACTTCACCCAAACTCTTACAGGGTTTTAGCCAAGGCAGCTTGATAGAAAACCCAGTAGGTTTACTTGCCTTGGTGTGTGTATTTATAATGGCAGGAATTTTCATTTCTGGCATCTTCTTTCAGACCAGATCCAGCTATTATATATGAGAGAGATCTCTCTTTACGAAGAGATCCTCAAATGCAATCAGCAAAACTCCAACTTTGATAATCCTCCGGTATTCCCAAAGATTGGTCCCTTTCCTCGAGCTCCTCTGGGACATGGCAGATTACTGGAAGATTTACACACGACTTTGTGACATTTCACCTCACCCTGCATTCCCATTACCAGCCTGGTGCACTCTGTAAACAACAAAACATTTTGGAAAAGGCTGCTGAAGGTGCTATTGTCTAGCCATGGTGTGAGTTCTTGGGGGCAGCAGAGAGGGGGAGACAGACTCTTGTTTTATTAAAGCTCCACCTGACTGTTCAGTAGTGCATGGTTTGAGAATGAAAATGTCTCCAGGATAGTGAGGGAAGTGGGAAACAAGTTGGCTGCTAGAGAAGAGATTATAAATGTAAGAATTTCTTACCATGACAGAAGAGAAGACGTTTTATTGCCACTTCTATGGGTCAGCTACCTACCACCCAACAGCTCAAACAAGAAAGTTATATTCCTGCATGGCAAACTTGAGTGTAAAAAAAACCAATTTCCACAACACAAGCAGAATGATAGAAAGAGGTGACCCAGACACAGGCTAAACACTGGGACTGCGGACAAGATGACATCAACATAAGTCAGCAGAAGCAGAAGTTGCATCTGACTAAACGATCATCACTGCGTTCAGAAATATGATGGGAAACAGGCAATACAGAATTGTATTCCAAAAGAATACAGAAAGAGCTCTCTGGGTTATGAACAATATAAAAATACATCTTAAAGAAAAATAATATGCATACTGAGATGCTTCAGTTTTAGTCGACAACAACCCATGCCAATTCCTAACCCAAATTTCTTCCAACACATGTGAGCCAAGTCTGATTCCAAGATAGAGGCAAAAGGTTTCATTCAAATATACCACCATCTAAACTGGATGGGACCTCCAACTAACACTTTTGCACAAGTTTTAATCAGTTCTTTGAAAATAACCGTTATCTAAATTCTAAAGTGAGGTTAAATACACACATCACTCTTCCCAACCAAGAGACAGTAACAGAAGTCTGCTATTAATATTAACAATGTCCTGACTTCTCAATGGCCTCGAATAAGTAGAACTAGCTTTACAAAGTGAGAAAGCTAGAATAACAAAATACTTTGGGAGAGATGGGACTTGTGGAAATTACTCAGTCTAACACCCTGCTCTAACTCAGAAAGTTAGATCAGATTTCTAGGAAACAGCTTTTGGCCTCTTTTGGTACTCCACACTAAACTGTTCAGCAGTAGTTTAAGCGAGCCTGTGCATTTTAATAGCTCATGTATGAGAGAGCTGAAGCTAATCACTTTCTAGAACAGGATTAGCTCAAATCACTCAGTTTTGTCCAGATCTTGCCAAGTCTCCAGATGTGAGGTTTCCTGTATTCCTTGAGAAATCCTGCACTTTTTTCCCCTCAGCTGCACTCCTTGTATCTTTAGAAGGTGCTACTGTGCACCACTGTTCCTCACAGTTGTCTAAGCAATCTGAATAACTAAACCAGCCATCTCAGCTAAAAGTGAAGCATTGTCTCCTATTGAGAAGACCTTGGGAAAGTTACCTTATCATCCTTACAGAAAAGGTTAGTAGATTTTGTTGTAAATTAACTGATGATCATTGCTGCAAAAGAAGGAGAGGACGTGACATGGGAGTACTGGAATGTCATTTAGACATTTTCTGAAGAAAAAAAAACCTCTCAAAACAAACTTTCTGTGGCACCACCCAGTGAATCTTAGCATATGTAATGGTCTGGCTTAACCAAAACCAAAAAGCAGATACAACATTCCCTTCCTAAGAAAAGTATTTTGGAGTTATAGCTTTTGCTACACTAAAGAGTAAATTAAACCAAAAACTTCCCAGTCTCACTAAGGACAAACAGCAAACAAACTTTACAGCTACAATTCTCTAGTGCTGAACAGAATAATGTTGTTTGGATCATATAACTATTGCTATTAGGAATAATAACAAAGAGAAGTAGCAGAGAGAAATGAGTACATTTGGAGAACTGTTTGAGGGGGAGAAACGTATCTCTTTCTAAATACATTTGTGAAAAAGACACCACATTTCTCCTACATTACCACAAATCCATCCACATGAACTATAGTAGCACAATGGATTAAAAAATCATGTTTTTAAAAGCTGGAAGATACTTTATGGCCTCTCACTATTTTACTGGAAAAAACAAGCAATGAGTGATCAAAGAACACATCTCTGGAGGAAAAACAGCTACTCTCACACAAAAAACCCCTAAGCATTGTTGGCAAGTTCATCCACAGTTGCCACAAAGTGGATCTTCTCACTCTACTGTGCAGCCTTGTACCAGTTTTCAGGAAATCTAAGAGAATGCTTTGCTTTACCTACCTTTTCTACTTGCTGAGACATGAATATATGTTAACACCCTTCCTCTTTCTTTTTCTTTCCTTTCCCCAGTACCAAGTATTCCAGTATCTTTGGTTGCCTGCCTTTGCCCCATTCTGTAGTCACAGCCAATATCCTCTTCAGACCCCACAATTTTGTACATTTGCCAAACACAGTTGTTAGTATGAAAGTTGCTGTTTCCAGGGCTTCATGAAGCCCTTCAAGTTTTAAGAAAAAACTATCCAAACGGGAGGAAGAATATTCTCAGTCATCTGAATGACCAAATAAAATATATTCACTAGGATAACTGGATAATCCGCAGAGGTACAGGCAATTCCCGGTTCTAGTTATGAATATATTAAGATTTCATGAACTCAGCTTCCTGCTTGGACCTCTCCTTGCAAATAAGCAATCTTCAGTCATGTTTTGAGTGACAGCTTAATTCAACTTAGCTGGCCAGTTCTTTGCACCAGTCTTCCAAACAACAAATAATCTAAAATCTCTGATTAAAAGCAAACCAAAGCAAACCAAACACAATCTTTTTACACACTCTACATTCCTTTTTTTTTCTTTTTGATAACATAGATGCAAAAGAATCAAGAGCTTGTCAATTCAAAGTTAAAGTAGGAAAAAATTGCTAGTCTGACAGAACGAGGAAGAGAAGCATGTCAAATCTCAGTTACACCAACAGCAAGCTTGGGAGGAAAGCAGGTAGAAAAAAGGCAGAAAAAGCAGGAGTACCTACCAGGGAAGACCATTTAGAATGCCTAATTTTGGAATATTAAAATTTATTTGACAAAATTATCTAATTATTATTAATAAAATTCAATACAAATATGCCAAAGTGCAATGAGCACTGCATAGAAATGAGGGATGGGTTTTGTACTGACCTTTTTATTTCCTCGTGGAGAAAGACCTGATAATAGTAATTCTTCTCAAGAGAAAAGATAAAGGTCATCACAAGCAAGTTCATTGTCGATATGCACACAATGATTATAATGAAGAATAAAAGAAATTACAGAGATCCACTTCCAGAAACTCATTCACTGATTTCCCGTTTTCATATTCACAGACATTTTGTATTTACAAATAAAGTCACTATTTCAGGGATTTTCTGGTCAGAAATCAAGTATCTTGTCTGATCCTATATGCTGAGTGAACTGATCAGAATATACTAAATTCAGAAATCAAAAAATTATTTGATGGGCCATCAAAGAAGGTGAAAATTTCATAAGTGACTTCAAAATCCAGCTCATTACAAATTTCCTAAGTTTTACTAGGTACTTTTTTAAATCTTACCTTCACTTTTTTGATAAAGATAGCAGAACAATTCCCCCACCTTAATGGAAGCATGTCTGAAGATAAAGTTTCATGTTAAATTTCAACAAAAGCACAGTTTTGGCTCCACTTCTACAACTGTTCCTAAAGCCTCAATTTCTGCATACCAAATTGAGGCAATAGGCATCCTACCTAAATTCGTACTTAAATATTTAAAGAAAGAATAAAATATTTTATGACACTACCCTTAACAGGTCTCAGCAATGCAGAGGAAAAGCTTTTGGGGTTTAATGTTTCTACATGCTCATATAATTATTTAGCTGATCAACAAAAAATGCTCCCTTCTCTGTTCCCCCTCATCCTAACAAAAATAAATAGTTGCAATTATTAAACAGAATGCAAATTAGTTTCTCAAAGGGACAAAACAAACCATTTTTAAGTTTATTCCATGATTCTGTTGTAGGTTCATAGGAATCTGTGCTGGAGATTTTGGGCCTAAATACATGTGGCATGTATATAATATATTCTTATAAACGTAATAAAGATTTAAATGAATTCACTGTAACTAAAACAAATTTGTTTGTTCTCTCAACCTGTAATAGCTCTTAGCTATGTAAATAGTTTAAGTGTTCAACATGACATTTTATAAACCTTATTATTAAAATATTTTGCTAAAATAAATGTGGTGGCTATTAAAATCTACACAGAAAATATAAATAGTTCCCAATGTAAATACATTTAGCAATCAAATCTATTAACTAATCTATACTGAATAACTCTGCACTATAGCATTATCTGACAACTATGTACAGCAATTATATTTCCAAGCTTAAATTTATATGATAGAAAAAGTCTGTAAATGTGAAGTAAAGTTTCCCATAATCATTGATCAGGAGCAAGTCTTAAATTTAAAAGCCATTTCTGAAAACTACATATCCTTAATTGTGACAAATGGGACTTGACATAATATTTACATACATAGAATTCATAAAGAAAGCATCTTGCTTAAACCACATAATAGCCTATAATAATCTGCAGGGTTGATGTATTCAAATTTACAGTATATAGTCTGATTCCTGAACTTACTCAAAAAAGGGACAAAAGACAAGGCACAGCTAACTTCAGTGAGAGGAAAC
Source organism: Machaerirhynchus nigripectus (assembly GCA_013397975.1). Classification (NCBI taxonomy): domain Eukaryota; kingdom Metazoa; phylum Chordata; class Aves; order Passeriformes; family Dicruridae; genus Machaerirhynchus; species Machaerirhynchus nigripectus. The sequence goes on from VZRQ01009097.1 coordinate 1,441,738, forward strand.
ACAATACAGTTGTTGGCATGTTTCCACAAGCAAAGTCTGGGTCCCAGATGCTTCTCTTGTAACTCCTTTAGAAACGTTATACCAACACATTTTTGCATTCCCTGTGTTGATCACTAACTGCACAGTGACAAAAAAAAAATTCAGCAGTTTCCACCCTTTGGGTATTTTCATTAAAAGTAACAAACCCACACTACTTGCCACTTTGCACTGTTTATGGTCCAGGCTATTAAATGAAATTATGTCCACTAATCCTAATTAGCTAAATCCTTTCTCCAACTAAAATGATGAAATAAAGTGAAAACATTATTGCTATGATTCACTAGTACCAGGTTAAATCAGAAATGTGCAGAAATTTATAGTTGTTATGCAGACTGTTTACATGTACCATAATTTGGGTAACATTCCCATATTAATCTCTACAAATACTATTCCATTCTTCACTTCTCATACATTAGGTCCATACTGGCATCGCCCACTCTGGATGTCAGACCTTCCTAGCCCTACGTGCCACAAACCACAATGCACCTCAGAGAGAAGAGGTAGGACACTGGGATATGGCAATAGTTCATAAGCAGGAGATGACAACCGCTCCCCAGGCAGCTCCCCAGGTCACTGTGGGATTGGCATGCAGTCATATTTCAAAAGAACCCATGGCTTCTGGAATTCCATACTACTAGAATTCACTCAGAGACAGTACTTTCAGATTACCCAGCTCTCAGAGACACAACACAGTCCCAGTTGCCCTGTAACAGCACTACTTGTATATCTGAGCTAGGCATTTTATCCAGGAACTAGGTTTTATGACCTGTATGGAAGTTGTAACAAAATCATATCCATCTTGAACTTCTGTTTATTGAATTATCTGAAATTGCTGTTCAACATCTACTAATGGAAATGTGTCACTTCTTATCAAAGAATCATACAATCATTTGGGTTGGGAGTAACCTCGAAGATCCTATCATTCCAACACCCATGCCATGTGCAGGGACAGCGTCCACTGGATCAGGTTCCTCAAAGCTGCAAACAACCCAGCCTAACACACTTCCAGCGATGTGGGGCATCTACAACTTCTCTGGACAACCTGTTCTGGTGCCTCACCATCCTCACAGGAAGGTATTTCTTCCTAATATCTACTCTTAATTTTTAAGGAAATAAAATTTTAGAGAGGTATGCAAACAAGATAAATGCAGTTAGTTTATTTCGGGACAACGGAAGCACGACCCTCATGCTAGGATCCACAGGCTTCCTGGTAGATAATGCTTTGTTTTGAAAATGCAATTCTTTCCTTTAATTCCCAGTTTTATGTTAAGATTCAAGGACAGAATAATTGTTACAGCCTGCTAAGACAGAATGCTTCCACAACCCAAAGATGGAAGTACTCGAACATCATCCTTAAGGATATTTTAAGTTCCAGAGATCCTAAACCAGTTTTGAATATAACACAAACACAGAGTTTTTAGGTGGAGGAAAATAAGATCTGCTAGGAACAGTTAAGACTCAAAAAAAAAAGACAAACAAAATACCCGCTGTGACAACCGTCTGCTTTCTGGATAAGACGACTGTTGTCCTATCTTGCCATCTAACCCAAATCTCACTGACTTGCCAAAAGACTTTCCTCAGACTCTTCTGGCTTCTTAAGAAAAAATTCCCCCCTTTGCTGCTGAAGCTTATCTGTGCGCCTGCACCGCACCCTGCACTTCCCTGGAGCATCCCTCTCCCTACTCTAGGGCACAGCAGACTGCTGCATCTTGCCCTCTCTGCCTGGTCCACTGTGTGGTCTAGGAGCTGGACCCTGCTGACCACTTTCCTTTCCTTGGAGCAACCATCCTGCTTCTTTCAAAAACTTGTACCCAGCCCAGGGAGCAACAGCCAAGACAAGGAAACAAGCAGCCTTTTCCTATGTTACCTTCGTTATATATGTGTAAACTAAATCAGGTATTTGTATCTACAGTAACAGAATGATTAATTCAGCCTTTAGAGCCCACCTTGCTGGGTCTTATTTGAGAATTCAGTTGTAAAAATTATGGTTCTTTAATAGCTACCTTGTGGAAACCAGAAAAGTTGAGAAGCGATAGCCTGAGGCACCATATAACCTCTGGTTGCTCGTTTCTCAAAAAACTCTATCTAATGGTTTTAATAGCCTGATATGCAGTCATTCATCACAAATTCAAAAATGTAAGGTCCTTTGATCTATCTACATAGTATTTATCACATTTATATCCAAGCAGTAGAACAGGCCAAATATTTATTTTTATTTTCATAAATATACATAATACAATTGACATTTTACTTTGTACTTGCTAAACTGCAGCAACTCCTCAAATTTATGCTTAATAAACTATCTCACATAACAAGACATTTCCTCTGAATGCTATGCATTAGGTGTATTGCACTGCTTCTTAATTAGATAAAAACAGTGCCACCATAGAAAATTTTGCTTTCAAAAGAACATAATTTGGGTCCACAACCCACTGAAGACATGCATGCGTAACAAAGCTACGTTCACATTTAACATGAAGCCAGCCGTCAGAGTCAACACTGAAAAAATTGATACAGATAAAATTACTTTGTGTGATTTTTTTTGCCAGGATGAGAGGTTTTTCTGAGACAGGATTCTATCTTTTAATAACGAACAGTTTCTGTCACATACTGTTCACATCAGACTGGTTTTACAAATCAATAGAGTCAAACAATTAAAACTGGTACACAGAAAATAGTATAAAAATCACTGCCCAGTACTTGCAATAAAATATCTTCTTCCAATAAGTAAATTAATTTCGATAAGTTGTGTGCTAATTAGTCATTGAAGAAGCTCATTAACATAGAAAAGTATAATTAAAAATACTTCCTTTTTAGAGATGCCTTCTAATTTTAAGCAAGTAAGTTTTAAAATGCCACTAGACTACAGTTTATTTAGTGGTGTGTTTTTGCTGGTTTTGGTTTGGTTTGGTTTTTTGGTCTGCTTGGATTTTAGGGTACTTTTCTTTTAATGTCTGAAATACATAAATAAAATTCAGCATTTGCTAACTTGAGACTTTGATAAACACAGCCTTTCCAACATGAACTCCTTCAATTTGTTCTAACAGTTGACCACATCAGGAAGATCACTTCTATTTGCTCCACCTGTAAACTCTGAAGTCTTTGAAGCCTGAAACATCTGAAAACTATGAAGTCTCTCATGCAGTTCAAAGAGAGGAGAATAAATGCCTGTACTAAATGGCACACACTTTCCATTTACTGTAGATACTGTAATTGACTGCTTTGAATCTCACAATTGACCAAATTTTCTGCAGCACAGGTATATCACTAAATAAAGAACACTTTTCTAGGAGTATTTATCAGTAGACAAACCTACCCCAAGTCCAATTAGTCAATATACCTCTCACATGCAAATCAGACTAAATATGAATACTCAGTTATTATTCCACTTTTACAGGCCTCCTCACTTTTGCAAGTGTGTATGTGATGAGAGAGCAGGGGTTGAATTGCACCATGGACAGTAGGCTTTCTGACAGCTACGGGCCACCTGTTGTTCACAGACAGCCACTTTATATTCACTTTAAAAGAAATGCAGAAGAGCCTGTGAACCTTATTTTTCCTCACAAAGACCTGCCACTTCCCACTCAATGGACATCTCATTCTTTTCAGCTACACCAGATTGTCTTACCTCCTCTTCCATCACTGACACCCAACATCAATGGAAAGAAGGGCTCCCTCTTTAGATGTAGGATTACAGTAATTGGAGATAATGCCCAAGCTCTTGTGGCAAACAAAAGCTGAGGTCCAGGTATCAAGTTCCTAACCACCATGTGGATGCAATGTCTTTAAATATTTGTCTGGATTCATAACTCATGTCTTGTGAGCATTTAGTACTAGCTGAAGGACAACTTCAAGGTATATATAAATCCCATAAGAGTACTACCTCAAAACCAGGAGTGACAGAATTCAGACACAGCTCCATTTCATCAAAGCTGCTGGGATTCAACAATATCCAGTTAAAAGAGATTGTTTTTCAATCATTTCCATGTCTGACGCTTAGTAGATCCCAAATCCCAGTGATCAAGACGACAAAACAACACATATTGTACCTAAAAAAAAAAATTCTTCCTTTATTACTCTCTGACACTAAAACGAAGTTCACATCTACTTTTTACTGCATTTCTATTACTTTAATTACTTGTGAATTACAGCAAACTGAGTAAGTCCCTGTAGCACCCCCTTGTCCTTATTCTGGTACTCCACCCATCAACAAGATAGTATGTGCAAAAATACTCCATTTATACAATAATATAATGGCCAAACAAGTGAAAAATACTTCTTAAGAACCCTGAGATTCTATTAAAAAAAACTGAAGAATCCTCACTGTTTTAAAAGGAAAAAAACCATTGCTATGTTTTTGAATCTGAAAGATGTTTTCATGGAAATTATTCAAAAAACTTTCATAAATTACTTTGAAAACTTATCTTTAGTACTGTCCTCAAAAATGCTGGTCTTTCACACAAATCTTTTCAACTTCAATTATTCCAGACCCTGCTTATATTTTATACTTTGAAAACATTTACTAATTAAAAGCACTTAGAATTCTTTCTGTGAAAAAAAAAATGATAGCACATCAGCATTATATACAACTTCTGGACGAGAAGTAAAGAATTCCCTAACTACTGAAGGCAAGCAATAAACACTGGGAGGAATTTGGACCATATGCCAAGATATATAATATATTGACCTAACAGCAAGGATCACAGATAATATCTCAGACTCCATAATCACCCACGTCTCTGCTGACTTAAACCTACTCCTCTGGTTTGCAACAACCAATTAACAGTTTCTTTCTTTAAGCCTACTGGTTTTAGAAACTGATTGTACAGCTGTAATGAGCAACTGGGACTGCTTGGCAGCAAGAAAGAAGCAAAGGTGTCCTGAAAAAGAATTTTCATTAACACAGTGCTGTGAAATCTTCACTTCCAGTGTCAAAAAGTCAAAATATCTGACGCTACATCTTGAGAAAACAAATATTTGCCATGACTGTTCATGACTGACAGATGAAACTTACATTCAAACTCCACTACATAATCATTACTTCCTTCTTCCCAAGAAGAGGTAAATCAGAGAACATGGGTTTTTTTCCCCCCACCTTCATGATCATGAAAAGGGTACAACATCATAAAAAAAGTTGCTTCTTCAAAACTCTAGCAGTCCAGCAAGAAGAAAGGATGAAGATGGTATTGTTATGCTGCCTAGCTGCAAGAGTTTACTGTTACAAAAAAATAAAGCATCTAAGCTGCTTAAAGAGACAACCATAAGAAAGAAAATGGATGATCATTCTCTACCTTCATATTCGATGTCAGAAATGTTCTGAAACAACATCAATATAATTTTCTAATTATTTAAAATGCTTTGTTTAAAATAAGTAAACAAATTAAAGTGTTTCTTCGCACAGCACACTTCTCATTGCATGACAGTTAAGACATTTCTTACCTTTTCCTTGGCTTTGCCTTACTTACAGAGTTTCCCTAACTAACCTTTCAACTACACTGCAAAACAGAATTATTGCCCAGAAACCTGGGCTTGAGCAAACAGTTTGGCAGAGGACTGATAACAGAAATCAAAAGACAAACGCCAGGTTTCCATTTCCATCATCCTCTGCCCAGAGCCTGAATCAATCCTCAGATTTCATTTACAGAAAACCAGGAATTGATGCAAGTTGTATTGGCTGGAGATCACCACAGCACTGAATTTCACCATCCTTACCTCTTTCTCACCTGAAAGTTCTCCATGTTATGGACAGGCTAAGAAGGGATAACAAAGCCACAATGCCAGTCTTGTGTCACATTACATTGCTTCAGGATTTCCAACCTTATCTGTTCCGTAAGGGCTCTGTAAGGGAGGGTTTTACCTCCATGCAGCAAATAAGCACCACCAAAATAAAAATCTAAATTTATCTTTAGAATAATTTTAACGGAAATTTTACTGTATACCATGGAAAGTACTGCTAGAATGCAAGTTTGTGGGGAGAAAAGAGAAAAAAAGAAAAAAAGCCAACACAAATTTGAAACTTAAGATAAGTAACTTACGTTAGCTTAAATTAACACCTCTTTTCTCCTGTTGTGCCAGAGTGTGGCAGACAGGACACAAACTGAGTTGAGGCTGAAGAAAGGATTAAGGTGGCAGGCAGTAGTTAGCATTGCAGTTTTGGACATGTGCTCCACACAGATGTGAAACCACAGAAGAAAATACTAAAGGCCCTTAAAATTATGTCACTGAAACCTCAAGTTAATAAAAAATTCTGTCTTCAAGGGCTGTAACAGACGGGAACAACTTTAAAGCTGGCACATATTCTCTTTTATGACAAGGACAACTCCATTGTTTAAAACACCACTAAGCTAGAAACTCTATGCATCCACATAGCTCTACCCAGGACACAGAGTTATTTAATACTACAGTTTCAGAAGCTGTTTTATGTCACAGCTTATAACATTCAGCTATAGACTGCAAAATTATATATAGTGTACTAAGGTAGAAAATAAATATCTAATTAAGAAAAATGGTCCTTTACTAACAAAATTTTTAATTTACTTAGCCAAGTTTTCCTCCATGATTTTATTAAAAAGCAGAAAGACTAAAGCCTAGTCTGCTTATGACAGTATAAAGATTCCTTTTCCTGAAGAATCTTCCAAGGGAAGTTTTACAAGTTGGGAATTCTTTAAAAGTTCTGATGTCTTTGACTTTTACCTGAATAACCACAGTAAAACACTGACTGAGAACCATGAAAATTATCCTTCTATGGTAAATATGAATTTGTATGTGCTATTAAAGAAGAAAGTGACTTAATAGATCAAAAGATTAAATTTCCCACATTTCTTTGTACCCCTCCCAACTACCAACCTGCCAGCAGACAGCACACAGTGAATACCACTGAAATCTATGCTTGAGGCTAATAGACTGTTGCCATTCAGGATACTGGTTTGAACCTATCCAGCTTCTGCCTGGAAAATTCATCTACACTGTCTCCTGTCACAAGCAGGAGAAAAAAAAATAGTAAGCAATGAGATAGCTACAGAACACAGCATCAGTCCTGATTACTGCCACAGTTCTCAAAATTTCCTGATTTTCAAAACTGTGCAAGAATTTACATATCCTTTTTTTAATCCAAAAACTCTTTATTCAAATAACTAACCAAATATTATCAACTTAAATGGCTTTCTTTCCTTCTGGAATGCTGGCATAACAAACACTGGAAAGCCACAGAAATGCAAAATCTTACTTACTTGAGAGAATGCAAATTATAACCAAATAAATGATAACACGGTACAATGAGCTGTGCACCTGAAATTCAATATTTATAAAGCTAGTGGATCTGTGAAAACAGAGGATTAGAATTCTCTAACATGAATATGCTTTGAGGATAAAAACAAAGTGAAGATTAATTTCTTCTCCCTCTTCACAAGGATCGAGCATATTTGCCTTCAGCATTCCAGAGTTTAGCATAGCTTTGCAGCTGTACAAATAATTTTTTTCTGTTCTCTTAACAGGCGTTCCAAATTTCTTATTTGTTCTATATTATTATGCCAGGTAACAGCAGGGATAATGATGCTCCACCCTTTGACCATGAAAGGAAGAAAGCATAATTCACTTACCTGGGAAAATAGAAAGGACATCCAACTGTAATTAAATGCAACCAATCAGGCCTAATTAAAGGAGACGAGACCAAACTGGAGTGTACTCTTTCACCATCAAGTTTAGATGAACAGCTATACAAGAAACAAATAAGGCCTACTCCTGCGAGGTTTGTCAACTAGCATTTCATCTAACACTCTTCCGTATGATATGGATTAAGAAGAGAAGGACTGCTCTAAGGCATCAGAGCTGTAAGTCTGTAATTCCATTTAAGTGTATGATTATTAAAGCACATTTATGGAAGATAAAAAGACTAAATAATCACCTAAAATCTACTGCAAATTTCTGCTTTATTTTTACTTAGTAATGTCAGCACATCAGAGTCAAAACTAAAAGCTCCACTGTAAAACATAAAATGGTCTTTCCTGAAAAGTTGACAATTCAAATAGATTAGATGGAAAAAGCATGAGATAAAGGAAGATAATCCCTACTTGATAACATGAAAATGAAGCACACCCCAAGATCATAGGGAAATAAATTAATTTAACTAAAAACTGAAACTTAATTTCTTGATCTAACCCTTCTTTGTGATGTTGTTACATTTCAGGTTTACTAGCCACATTAGGAGATAACAGCTCCTGGAAAACTGTCATAAAAATAGGATATAAGTGAAAATACTCTTAATTCCTGCAGAATCACACCAAGGCAGCAATTCTCTGAAGACAGAGCTCAAAGCAAAGAACTCAAAGTCTGTATTAATCAGTGTCCTTCTCCCAGTATTTTATGCTTTACTTCTCCAGATCTACTTACTATCTGACATTCAAATGAACAGGTAAAGTAAGTGAAGCTCAAAAAAAGAGTAATTTATCCCAGGATATATGTAGAGCTCCTTTAACAAAAGCATAAGCAAGCATACAAGACCATTTTCTGTAAGAACCTCAGCATCCAAAAAGCACTGTAATAAGGTTTGGCTCTATCTTGTAACTGTAAGATTAAGCCCAGTGGAGGTATTCACTGTAGAGAGTTTTTCAGCATGCATGACACACTGCGTGTCATTTCAGCAGAACATACATTCTGTGTTGAAGTAGTCTAGGTACAATTCAAAGATACAGAAAAATGAAAAAAACATCTCTTAGAGATGTATAATTTTATATATTATAATTTTATGATATTCATTTTCATGAGACACTGGTTTTTTCTCCCTTTATTAACTGAAATGACCTTAAATTGAAAATCAAGACAAAGTGTAAAATGTTCTTTTCTCCAATGGTCAGAATATTCTATCTAATAGATACAGAAAGTTAGTCAGCATCACATGACACAACTAGTTTTTCCCCTCAAATTATTGCTAATAATTGCACTGCTCCAAACAGAAAGGGGTATAGAACTCTATTTCATACAAAGTGATTATTAACTGCCATATCACTTTAAAGTATCATTTGTTAACTAATGATAACTGAAAAGTTGATTTTTTTTTCATAGCTTCCTAAAATTTAATAAAGAACAGCCACCTTTCTCCTAGTACTTGAATGTCTATAATCAAGAACTTCTGCCAAGCTCTTTTCCCATCTGACAGATACAGTTGGACATTTAGAGTCATAATCATGCAACAACATTGGAAAGCCCACAGTAAAAAGTTTCTGTATAATCATAGCCATGCTGCAAAACATGGAACAGAACAGTGTCAATACTCATGTTGCTTCCTTTGCAGTTAATTTCCAGAGTCTTTTCAAACAAACACATTGCTTTCTTGCAGGATTATAATACCATGTACTAGGCAGAAGCTGATAGCATTTGGAACAATAGAGAAGTTTTGCTTAATACAAATACCAAAATGAATAAAGAAAAAAATAATAGGCAAGTTTCTGGAAAAAGCTGTAAGGCTTTTCAAATTTCAAATTTAAAAAAATCACATACCAGAAAATGTTAATGAGCCAAGAGTCCCCTGAATTCACTTTTACACATTCTGCACTACTTTGATGCCTCTGCTAAAGAAAACTGAAGTGTTCTCACTCAGAACTGAACACATTCTTTTTTCAATGTCATAGCAAAATCTGAAGTCTAGAAGTATCTTATTCGTCATGTTACTTTACTCACTTACTTTAAGCCACTCAGAGTTATCAAACTAGAAGTAGAGAAGATAAAATGATCACAAGTCACAAAGTAAGAAAGAATTCAACAATACCTTTAACTTCTTCATAAATGCTATCATCTATCGGTTCACTGTTCACTTGTCCAACATCATCATACTCCTCTTCCTCCTCCTCAGGAATAGTACTAGATCCCGTATCTATGTAACAGCGGTTTAAAAAGTTAATATTTAGTAGAAAACAATGCCTAAGCAGAAATTTATACAAAACGAAAACACTATTCTTCTATGATCTGCTCCTTCCAGTACATTCTGCCTTTTTTTTTTTTTTACACTGTTCAAGGGAGAAGAAAGAGTTTATATGAAGGAGCTTGTATAAGGGAGAGCTTTCAAGCTAAATGAAATCTTTTCAAGCTAATTTTCAAGCTTTTTCTGGGAGAAAAGCAAAAATCTTGAAAAAAGAGAAAAGTCATATAAAAGCTGCAACACAACTGAAAACTAGGACTTGCTACTCAAAACTTGGGGCATGTGGGAATACTACATGTACTAACATGACAGACAAGTAAATGGACAGAACTACCACCACTAAGTAGTATTGGCAATAAAGGTGACTGCTCTACTGGCTGGCTTACCTTGAATTACAAATTTGACTTGCTGTACCCATTCCTCTGCTTCTTTGGGAGTGGCAGCTGTAAACTATTAAATGTTTATTAATAACTACTAGCAGTAATGACACAAACACAACTACAATTTCATTAGCAATAAAAAAGAGGGACTGTAACATTCCCGTCACTTCCTCAAGAAACCATTAGCAATTCTTTTCATGTCTTCTGGTACTTTCCTTGCAAGGATGCTTCTTATAATGTACAGCTAATTTTGACAAATTTACGTAATTGAAGGAGAGGATGATGGATTTGAAACTCTGATCAGCAGCTGGCAGCTGTGCAGAAAAAAGCTGCTTCTCTTCATCAATGTCAAAGCCAGAACTGATGAATAAAATTTGCCCTTGACAATTAGAAGACACCCATGAATTTCTTTAGACTGCTGGGTACAGTTTTCTTAAAAATGTTCTTGTCAGACTCCAACACACTACCTGACAGCTTAATTAACTGGCTTTCAACCGCAATCTCAGATATTTAAAACTTATTAAACTTACATTCCATATTGATGTCTGGCTGATAGATCTCTGAATTGCACAGCTGATATGTGCCTTTTCGTAGGTTTTCCTTGAAAAGCCATGACCAATACAATATGTATTTAACACTGATACATGTTTTAACTTTTTTTTACTATTTAATTCATCCAAGAAATCACACAGACACACTATACAATAGATATTAAAATGCTAATATTGAAATGACCAATAGATAAAGATGATAGATTTCCTTGCTCTTGACCAAAAAGATAATATTTGACCATGTACATACATATGTCTAATCACATTTTTTTCCCTAATATATGAATATACAATATAAGCAAGCAAGGGTTTCCTTTTTTCATTAAGATGTCAGTGACAGTTGTTTCACTGAAATGTTAATCCAGTAACTGGAATAGTAACAGCTTTATCAATTAAATTTCAAGTCAACATAAAAAAGTCCAACCTGATAAATGCGCTTATCTGGAGCAGAGATTTCAAAACAGCAATCTTTCTTTGCATCCTTCCGAAGACTATTATTCATTCTGATGGTGTAACCCTCTAAGGCAAATTCACCTTTCTGTTGTTTGTCTGTTGGAGATAAAAAACAAAGTTAGAGCTTCATTTACAACAATGAATGTAAGTGGCTCAGCAGGTTATCATTTATTCAAATTTTGTTTTCTGTTTCATGAATTTTACAAAGAACAGGGAGATTTTTAGCAAAATGATTAAGTGATGCTTCTGGAGATAAAGCTTTATTTTAAGGGAAGATGTACCCAAAAGTACATTTTTCTGTAGGATGCCTAAGGAATTCCACCGGGGGGATGTTTGCAGATGGTGGTCTTATTTAGTAAGAAGTGCATGTTATGACACTTGTATCTAGGGAAAGCCAAGAACTGGAACTTGCAAGACACGTTTCCTATAAATCAGTGTCTCTTTCAGGTTCAGTAAACCAATGGGAAAACCTGTCTAGCTCAGAACTTGCTGAGCTCCCTCCTAAACTAACCACTTCACTCAAAAAATAAACTTCAAGCTCCTTTTTAAGCAATTGGAAAAGCTGCTTTTCACATCCTCCCACCCACTCCCAGATGTGCCTCCTTTCAACATGGCAAAAATACAGAATAAATTTTGTTATAAATTCAGGTGTGTGCGCCTGTGTTCATTCCAAAAGCATTTCTCTCAAAACAGCAAATGTTTAATTAGCTAATAAAAGTACTGAGCCCTACCAGAGTTTATTATGTACAGCCATGTGGTTGTTTTAAAGACAATTTTACTTTTCAAAGGTTCTGGTTTATAAAAGTATCACTTACAACAGATCTGACTTTAAATACATTGCATGTTGTGCAAGCAGCACCTGTGCACTCCTTTTGAGCCCTTCAGACTAAATTCTGTGTAAGATTTTATGTGCTCTGGCATATTTTGGCAAATATTAAAAACAAACCAAAAATGTAAAAGTAATTAAGTTTTGCAATTTCTGCAGATCACAGTGCAGCATTCAAGTGAAGACTGGCATTACAGTTCACATTTTGCACAGGCAAACAAAGAACAAAGTGCAGTTGCATATCAAAAAAATGCCATTTAGTGTGGGGGTTTTTTACACAGAGGAGAAAAGCATTAATTAACAATAAGCACCAGGCACAGCAGCAAAACTACTTTAAGTATTGCTGAATAGAACTTAGGTGCAGATTGAGCATTCACTGCTTACACTCGTCAACAAAAGGAGAAAACTTCTACAGTGGATAAAATAGGAAAACTATAGTTTTCAACAATTTTTGGTCATATTTCTGGAAATTTAATAGGAAAGAAAACCTGTTTCCACTCCTGCGAGGGTAAAAATTGGCTAACACAGAAATGTGAACATAAACAGACATAAGGGCAGTCACCAGTCAAATACTCTTGCTAGTAATCTTATATGCACATAGACACGTATTCTCTGTCCTTCCACCTTTTTATGAACTTTCACCCAGGGCAAGTAAATACCCAATAACACAATTATATGAGAAAATCTAGGGCACTATTCTATTTTCACTTCTAGTCCCCTCCCCCACAGTAAGTTTTATTCTGTCTTAAATAAGTACCAATAATACAGTACCAGTATTTTATATTTGCTCAATCCTCCACCCCTATTTCAAACAGCACACACATGCAAAATTCATGAAATCACACCAAGGCAGGTATTAGAAATAATAACTTGCAATAGGTTAACTAGGTCCCTTTTAATGAAATTCATTTCTGCCTAGGAATGTTATTGTTCCCTCACTTGTGACCTCAGGGAGAAGATGAAGTGAAACACATTAATTTCTCACTCTCCCATGCTGGAGGTTCATCAAAACCTTAGAAGATAGGAGTACGCAGGCAGAATAAACAAACACCAGGTTCAAAAGGTAAAAACATTTTGTCAAGATAAAAATGAGGCAAGTATTCAAATTTACTCCCTTGGATTATTTCTGAGACTGCTTCCCTGTGACATGGATGATCCCTTTTATGGTAATACACTTTTACAGAGCTAATCTCGAATGATCTCTGCACTGGTACTCGTTCTTTCAAAGAGCATTGCAGTTAAACCACAAAGATGCTGTACTTTGGAAGGGGATGGTGGACGGCATCCATATGCCACTTAACTGTTTTCTGTTTATACTGTTTTTGTCTTATCTCTCTGAACACACTATTTCAGTGCTAATGAAAATTACCTGTATGTACCACCGAATATATAAATATATATTAATCCTTCGCTATTATATTCTTTCAGTGACCATTATAGCAATAGACAAGACTTAGCACTGCTACTTTTACTTCCAATTGTCTTAGCAGTAACCTCTGATTAAAGTCCAGTGTGGCATCATGCATATACCTCAAATGCTGAAAATAAGGAGATTCTAAGACAATGAGGTACTTCACAGCCCTGACTCAGAACCTGTTAAAGTTGAGAGAAAGACTCAGTGTGCATTCACCCTCCCTGTGGCAGCAAGCCAGAGATAAGACCTAGTATGCCCTGAGAAATGGCTCCACAAATGCAGAATGGCAGAACACAGGTCAGCTATAGCTCAGCTGCCTGCTCTGATGGTGACAAACAATGGAGGTCTACACATCCCATTTGCTCTTGCAGAATACACCTTTTCAGTTAGGACCAGAGACCAACCCCATCACTGATCACCACGGAGCAAACCAGGACCCACAGTAGCTGCTTGGCCAGGTAGAGTGGTCAGGTGCAGGCTTGAAGGCAGAGACATCCTGGGATCATTAGACTCAACAATCACCTCGACTTCACTGATCAGCACAGGCTTGCAGCTAAGTGAGTTCAGACAGACCTGGGCTTTTGGTTCACGATGCCCTGTGAAGTTAGGGCCACAGCTACTCCTGTGAATTTCATATCCAGAGTTAAATTGTTTCTATCAGAAATACTTTCTGGAGACTGTGCTTTAGGGAGAATTAAACAGTTTCTGATATTTAAAAGGTTTGAAGACTTAAAGATTTTACTTGGAGACTTAAAATTAGATATTGTTTGTTTTTACAGCAGGAGTCTTTAACAGTAGCTTCAAGAAGCGCATTTACATTACAGATATTTAAGTTTCACTTTGAACCCCCAAATCAGAGCCAGAGTTTTGCTTAGGCAGGAATACAACAACATATTTAGGAAAAACTAGAGAGACATATGCTGATGGAACACACTTCTCTGAGGAACGATAACATTTTTGCTGTCTATTATTCTCTCAAGATAGAGCTTTTCAATTCAACAACAGGAAACCCTTAAGTTGTCCCAGAAAAACATAAAACAGAAATGCAAAAAGGGTAATACCAGTCTTGTAAAAATAAAAAGGATTGTTAACATCATCAAGCGTTAAGTTGTTCCACAGTGAAGCCAAATCTCATTTCAGCATAAGCTGTCCTTTGCTCTCATCTGCTCATACTCCTCTATCCCCTTCTTCCCATGTCAGGCACATAACAGAAAAATAAATCTGGGTCTATATAGATCATTTTGCAATAGAAACATAAAGAAATAGTATAGCAGAGGGGAGAGTCAGGCACTAAGTATCAAAAAAAAAACCCAAATTTAGTACACAGATATTTGAGAGAAATAAATATAGGGGCAGGGGGCGTGCTCTATTTTAAATTGAGAAAATTCAGATCTGAGTAAAATTTGAAAGCCTTTAAACATTTCTCTTACATATAAACTTCATTCATCCTAAAAAGCGTTAAATGTTGTTAACAGAAACAGAGCCAATATTATATTGGGTAAAGAGAGTCTCGAGGGAAGCAGAGAAAAAGCATTTTGAAGTAACCTTGCGTAACTAAGTTCATGGGAACATTTAAAACAAAGAAGAGTAAACCTTCAATGAGATCTTGAAATTACTGGGTTGTACATTTGAGGCCTAAGGCGATGTGCTCATATTATTAGCACATGTAAAAAGAATTAGTGCATTCTGAAGAACAGAGAAGACTCGGATGGTAGAAAGGAAAGAAGTTACAGAGAAAGACATAAGGAACAAAGGCAAACAGAAAGATCTCAGAGAGCAATAAAGTATTTATAGATACTATTAGAATCTATAATTTAACTCTCTTCATCTTGAAATTAGGAGCCTGTAAGATTTTACAGTTTACATGGCTTCATGCTAAATGTAGTTTCACATACTTTTCCATGTGCAGGATGTCTGCTCTCTAAAAATAGTTCAGTGTAAGTATCTCCAAAATGGTAATTCCTTTTCCAGCTTTTGGAACAGTCTTTTCCAAATGCATGCACGAAAGTTCTTCCCTTTTAGGCAGCAGATCTGAAATGTCATCAACTTTTTTTTCTTCTTTCCTTTAATCTAGTCCTCTGAGAAATTGAAACTGTAAAATAATTAAGATATTGAAGCAGTGATTTAGGGCACTGAATTGTTTATATTCAGTTTGCTTATACCCAATAGTTATTTTTTAAATAATGCATTATTAACAGCAAGTGTGACTCTCAAGGTCTGAATTTAACATTCTTATAGCACAAGATCCATTGGATAGGTGCCTTTGATTGCCATCACCCTGCTACAACAAAGTCCTGTTGAGCATGCACAACTCCCTTTTCTGCCCAAACAGAAGTAGTTCACCACTGGCCTGGTCATGACTATCTTATTATTCAGAGAAATCCAAATTATCATGTCCATGTTAAAACTAAAGAAATTGAAAAAAAAAATAGACTCAGACTTTTCTAAAAGCCTCTGAGTTATACCCCTCTTTAACATCATATTACTGGCAGGCAGGCAGATACCATTTTCAAGTTATAAAAATGAAAATAAATTTTTAGTGCCCATTAGCAGGGGAAAAATTACCATAATGTTATCAATTACTGTCTTGCTAAACATTTAGCGGATCTCTCCAGTTTGCTGAGACAGAAGGGCATATAACATTGTGGCCTAGTGAGAAAGAAGTAATGAAGCCATTAATTCAATCATTTATAAAGCAACAAATTAACTTTCCTTCTTCACATGCACTTTGAGGTCTGAAAGGTTATCCATACCATCTCGGTGTCTGAGGACACAGGAACAGCCAGATATCATATAGAAAAATGATAGGAAACGAGGGTACTCAATTCAGGGTGCAACTGCATGGAAGAAAAGAAAAGAGAGGACTATAAAAGATTTATGGAAGGAAAAACTAAGAAAGGAGGACCAGGCAAGCTTCTCAAAATCCCACCCAGCTCTGACATTTGAACACACTCCTATGCAATGCTGTGGGCCACATGCTGGTAACTGATACTGCAGCACAGCCATAAATACACACGTGCTTCCCGCAATACCTATTTCTGACGTGTTTAGCTCAAACCTTTAAGCCTTGTTTCTCCATCTACTCCATTTATCAGTGATCAAGGGAAAAAATGTAGGTGATTCACTTAGACCTGGCTACGTTGCAGGGATAAATTACATTGTTTCACTACCCAAGGCTACGCCAAATGTAGGAGAAAATAGAAAACAGGCAAAAAGGACACCAGCCTACACGTATCACAACTGTGGAAAAGATGCTTGTAGTCTTTTAGGTGAACACACACACATACACAAACACACAGCCATTTACTGTATTTCACAGGCTTTATCTTGCACTGTATACTTTTGGACTAGGCCTCACATATTTCATCATTCAGCTTGGAGTAAATGATTCTGAAACTCTTCCTTACATGTTCGTGAGCTTTACACACTTCCACACTTCTTGCTTTCCCAATGCAAAAAGGTGAAAGTTAGAAGAATTACAACTGTTCTGGAAACAACATATCTATACAAATAATAAAAAGGCATCCTATAACCTCATGTTTACCACTCTGTTGCATTTCCACTGATACTTAAGCGTGAAAATCAAACTTTGGCCAACAAAAGACACATCACAGCAGACACAAAATAGCTTTCACAGATTATTCACCTATGTGTCTCGTTTTAAAAACAGACACAATTCAAAACAAGCCAAGATGGACATAGAAATCCCTGCTGCCTCTCAGCAACACATCCCCCAACACACAGGCACTAGCAGCCCATTACCCATTTAAAGTGAGGCGGGCAGCAAGACTGAGTACGTATGGAATCCTCGTCACTTTGAAACCAGGTTCACAGTTTGCACAAAGCCACCCAAACACATACTTCAGTGCTGTTCTATGGTTGGTCAGAACACATACTGAATTTCTACATGGTCCAAGGGTCACAGTAAATGAACAAGGCCCCCAGCACAACAGCGTACTACAGCAGGTACCACTGCTGGCCACAACAGTGGGAGTGAAAACAGTTCCAGTAAGTAAATGCCAGACCTGCTCAGGATTGCCTCATCGCACACCTCATCCATGCTGACAACCTGCAGCTGAACAGCATGATAAACTGCAGCACAAACGTTCACAACCATTAGGATGACAGCTCACTTTTAACAGCATACTAGTCTGCCATGGCTGTTCTGCACAATGACAGGGAGTTGCTTCTGCTCTGGAACGGGCACTTTTACATACAATGGCATGACAGGCCTGAAGAAAGTACCTCTGACCAGTCTAGAAAAAAACCTTTTTTTATTCAAAGGCAAGTTCAGGAGTGACTTAGTCATCCTATATTACAAGATTAAGTCACTACACCATGCTTAACTAGTTTTTCTGCACTACAAGCACCAATCCAATGGAGGTAGGGCAGAAATTCATGCATCTGATTTGTTTGCTTCTTCCATGAATTACTGTGGAGTCCAACCATGCCATGCTCTCTACAACTACGTGAAACAATGTTGTAATTAGGTGGGAATCAGTCTATTCTTCCAAACAACAAGAGACAGGACAAGAAGAAATAGCCTCAAGTTGTGCCAGAGAAGGTTTAGATTGGATATAAGGAAATTTTTTTTCACTGAAAGGGTTGTCAAGCATTGGAACAGGCTGCACAGGGAAGTGGTGGAGTCACCATCCAGGGAAGTGGTGGAGTCACCATCCCTGGAGGTATTTACTAGACATGTAAATGTGGTGCTTAGGACAGGGTTTAGTGGTGGGCTTGTCAGTGCTGCGTTAACGGTTGGACTCGATGATCTTAGAGGTCTTTTCCAACCTAAGTGATTCTACAATTCAATTCATAGATTGAATACGTACATACAATATGATTCCAGTGGACCATGTACCTCTCCCACATCATTAGGTTATGGTTAGGAGAGCCTTCCCCAAACAATCTGCACCCTACAAAAGCTGTAAATGCATTAGCCAAAAAAAGTGTCTATAGATTCATAAACGAAAGAAATCCCACAAAATATCACAGTCAATTCCTAACATGACACCAACATTCTGAGTGCTAGGGAACATATTTCCATGTATCTTAACTTTCAACACAGGTATTAAAAATTGCAACACAGACTTGTTAAGAAGATTGTTGCAAAAGAAGAGGGGAAAAAAAAGGACAAAGACCAGGTGGGCAACATGCCAGCCTTAATACAAAGACCATATGCTAGGAAGCATAAATAATCATTAGCCTAGCCACAAGGAAGAGAATGTAAAAAAAAAAAAACAAAAAAAACAAACTTTTTTTTCTAAAAAAATTGCAGAGAAAAATACAAAGATTTTATAATCAAGAACAATCTTTATGAACTAGCGATATATTCTGAAAAAAAATTGCCATTTTTAAAGTACTAGGCAATGTTTAACTATATATATAAACAGCACATTATCATTTTCCTGAGAAAGAAATCAATCAGTACTGACAAATGAGTTTTATGCCACATCTCCTCAAAATATTTGAATAAAGATTGTTCATGTTTGTGAAGCTTGATCAACCTGTAAATCCCAAGGAAAGAGTATAGAAGAAAAGGGAACATTTAGCAGATATACTAGCAAAACTCAGAAAACAGAACATGATGGGAAACTAGCAAAATGAAAACTGGACTTAAAATTAGACTCTTTATTTCTTGTGTTTTTAAAGAGAGGATGATCTTAAATGAGTCACTATACCAAGTAATGAAACAAACTGGAGTCTCTGAATAAAAAAACTCCACATAATAACTACCTGCAGTAATCTCAAAGATAAAAGACAAACATAAAAAGAAAAAAAAAACACTTCAATGGAAAGTTTGCCCTGGAATTTTTTTCTTTTTGTGAGGGGGTGGTCAGGGGGGAAGACATTATTGTACTTTTAAAATCTAGACAGATATACTTATGTGTGATTTAGTTTACCCTTAAAAATCAAATGTACATGGCACACCATTTAAATATGTTTTATTTGACTGTCAATTTTAAAAATTCAAAGTAATATCACAACATTTATGCGACATTCTTTCCAAGCTGGCTATTGAGAGTTAAAAGTCACCTTCAGAAGTTTGCTTTAGTTTCCATGGCTGGCTTTAGTTAAATACATTACTTAATTTCTAGCTATTCCAGAACATAAACTATTTAAAAAGAAACAAAGAACCCTACTATGCAGCTTTTAGATTAATATTTTCCTGGATAGAATCATCTCTAAGGAACTCAGAAGGTGTAATTACCATAGGATGTTTTCAAATTAATATCCTATTTGGAGAGAAACAACATTTTCTGTCTAGTAAAACAGCTGCGTACCAGCATACTATCAAACCAAACATCCAGCTGTTATCAGCAAAGAAAGCAGTTTTACAAGAAACTTAAATACTTTTTTCCTCACTTTCCCAGCTTTAGAAAACATGTATACCACTTACAGGTTCTGAGGAATATTTACACATTTTAAAAATTCACAGCACTGTCCAAGAATAGTTTAAAAGAAATGAACTTTCTTTTAAAAGTTTCAATTCCATTTCTTAAATTACCTTTAATTCGTCGTTTCCAACTCCACTAAAATTTTCATATTCTTTTGTGCATTAAAACATCATTTCTATAATAATTGTTGCAAGTACCTTTGTCGCTTCCGTAGTAATAGAAGACCGTCTTGCTGATAGCACACCAACGCTTCTGCCATTCAAAGCCAAGAAAACTGTGGTCTGAAATGAATACAGTATGTGTTATATCAGTTTATGCCATTATTGAGCAAAAATGTGTTACTTCTTTTCAAGGGTGAGGTAAGATGGAGGAGGAGCCAGGAAAAGACACTAAGGAAAGGAAACGAAGGAAATGCATGGCACTGAGAAGGAAATTAGAAATAAAAACTGGTGGTAAGAAAACAAATAGGAATTTGAAATCACATAAAGAGGGAAGTCATGTGTAACATTAAATATAAGGAAATAATGAACAACTTCCTAAATATTTCCTACAGTTATCGCAGCATTAAGTGGGTATTAAAGTGACAATATAAGATTTATTGAATCAAGGTAAATATTGATGGAACCAATGCTGAGATCAATATTTGCCCTCTTGAAGGAAAATAAATCTTGATGCTCACTGAAACATGAAGTCAACATATGGTACTTGTACATACATTCCTAATGTTTTCTTCAAAAATATCTGAAAGTCTCTGAATTATGGCTCACTGCACTTCCATAGCATGATTTTGTTAGTCAATAAAGAAATAGGATTTCCTTTCAATAATATAAGAGGAACTATGTGCTATGCTTCTTTTGCATAATAGTGTTTCAACATTTCAGCTTCTACTACTTTTATTTATCACTCCTGTATAAAGTTGTTCATGTGTCTAACACCAAATACAGACATACAGACTTCCCAGACACGAAATATGCACTAGCTTTCACAAAGATAACTAGACTTACCTTTTCTACGTTTTTCCAGGTATCCAGCCTTCAGAACAAACTGAAGATCCTGAGCTGCAACAGGAGGAAACTGATTCCCTGAAAGGAAAACAAATTCTGTAAAGCACTGCTTTTCAAGAAAACTGCTATAGAGGCATTAATAAAATTATGGATTTTACACTCTCAATATGCAGGAGCTACTGAAAAAAAAAATCATTTTAGTAACTATTACGCCAGATTATTTTAAGTAAATGAAACATCTGCGTATCAATGTCAGAGCTTGTTTCTGCTGTCCTTACCACTTGAGTAAGGAAAAATATAGCTGCATAACAGGCCCTGCAAGTCTCAGAAGGAAAAATATATAATTAAACAAAATACAGCAACTGTTTCAAACATGGTCTGTAAAGCAAATTGGAAAATGAAAGCACTAAGTTTTCAAATGTGCAAACAAAATCAAGAATCACAATTGAACACAATTAAATCAGAAATGTGGTCTTCAATACCAGCTTCATACACAAATATCTTGAAACAACATACAAAGTTAAGACCCCCTCCATTACACAGCTACAAAGAAAGAAACCAGGTGAAGAGACAAAAAAGGTGCTGCCTGTTGCTGACAGATACTGCCTAATTTGCAGTATGACACAAAACTACTGCCTACAGGATCTGTAAGGTGATAATGGATAAACCAAAGACATTGTACAGAGGTCTACAAAACTGTTGACCTACAGACATTAATTTTAGACACATTGTACAATATGTCTGCATCTGCAAAATGGTGAGTATAGCTCCCTGTATTTTTTCCTTTTTCTCAACTGCTGAGATGTGTAAGACTGACAGTCAACCCTGCCTCATCTTAAAATACAACTATACATGTTAAAAATTGTGTCATCCGTCTTACAACCTTTTCCTCCTAAACAGAATGATGATTTAAACAGAATTCCTAGTATTAAGAACATGTTAGATGTGTCTAATATTTAATATGAATATAAATATCATACTGCTTACCCCAAGCAAAAAAGCAGAACAAAAGGTATTCCTGTGCTTCTGGGTTTTTTTAAGTGCATGTAAACAACACAGTGAAGTTCCTACTACTTATTATCATCAAATATTCATAAGAATCACTGTAGGTAGGTGGCAAGTTTACAAGGCAGCAATTATTCATCAGAATATATGTAATCTCATTAATTTAATCTTATAATTTCAATCAATATAAACATACAGAAAAGGACTGATATTAGCTGACAAATTCTGTGCTAAAAACACCACTTTAAATTATGTAGTGGGTGAAAGATCAATGGTCTGACCTGGAACCAAGCACTGTCTCTGGAAGGTGATGTCTATTTCCTGGGTTTTTAGGTTGTTCCTTAAAATAGATTTTTTTAAAATCAGTGTTCACAAATGAGTTGCTTTATGGTAGTCTTATTTAAATACTGTTGTGACAGGAAAAAGAGGAGAAAGAGATAGGAACCTGCAGAGAATGCTATTTTTTAAAGCATGAAAATACTCAAAATAAGAAGACATTCCTTAAATAATACAACTGGCTCTTTAGACTGCAAAATATTTTGTTGGATACTAAAAGACAGTAGACAGAACTTTACTTACATTGATATTTCCACTTTATTTTTTTAATAATATTAGTTTTTAAAGATTAGGAATGCACTAATTTCTATTTTAGCTTCTATGGAATTCTAACTATTTTGTGAAAAATACAAGAGCACAATGAACACCCATTTTAAAGTGATGCAGCTGTCCTCCCTTTGCTTGGTAAAATGCAACCATTTCCCAACATGAAATGGGAATTTAACACAAAGACACTTGCTGGCTGGTATGTGATATGTTTAACAGTTACTTAAAAAGGTGATGTAATGATGGTATTATGAGTGGGGGAGGTGAAGAGTTTTACAAACAGGCATCGTGTGCTGCTTTATATTGGTCATTGGGCGGCATCAGTGTGCAACACTTACAACTCCACCTCATGCAGTAGGGCTCATCTTAGAACAGCGCAACCCCACAGATGAGGAAGACATAAAACCTAAGTAAACAAACAAACAAAAGCAGCTCACTCTTAAATTTTACAATTGAAGAATTTCAACCGCCATTTAGATATAACTTTACCCAGTATTGTTTGTATCAGTTTGGATTTTGATGAGGAAGCTTGGCCAATATTCATTTAGTGACCAGTCAAATCAAATGGGACAACACAGTCCCAGAGAAGCACATACTTTGGGAACTCCTTAATGTTGTTATTCTGTCATCTGAACTGACTACTTCATTGAATCAAAATTCCACTCTCAATTCTGCTACTTTTGCTTAGACAAGTCATGATAAATTTAGTGATGGTATTTTCTGAAACTACATTTATTTTGCACAGGGCACTGAAAGCTTGTGAGGAAAAGAACATGCATGGGAAAAGGCAGTATTTCATTGTCTGGTGCCACTGCAGAAAGAAGTCCTCCTCCCACCCTTAACCTGTAGAGAAGCCAGTTTCTTTTTCTATTCCTTAAAGCAACTGATGCAGTAACTCCAAAAAACAAACTGCAGCTGGTCAGCCCCACTGCCACTCACAATCTGCAAGTAGCTGAAGCAGAAACAGATCATATGCATGTTATTATCCTTCTGTCAGAGAAGCCTGGGAACCAAAAAATATGATAGAACTTTAGTCAAAGGGCAGTAGAAACAGACCCAATTATAATATCCCACGACACATACAGCTGTACAAGAAAGAAAACGCATAAATCTGTTTAAATTCCTTCTTTCATTACCCCGTACCTTCAGAAGGAAGGGGGGAAGAATAAGTAGTATTAAAAGCATAAAGGAAAAAGAAAGAACCACCTCCTCCCAGATTCTCATGAACCACAGGTGTTGTGCATATGTGGCAGGAAGAAGGCACAAACGCGGCTATACCGTTGTCCCAGTACTACAACAAAAACAACAGGGGGAAGTAAGAGGAGAGAGTGACATCTTCCTTACAGATACTGACTAGATTCTGCATGGAAGACTTCTAAGCTGTACTATCTGTCTATCTTTCTTCCATTTTTCATTCCTTTGCTGTCTTGTCCACATCTCAAACAGGATTCAGAGTGAACTGCAACTGCTACATGTGGGAACTCCCAGCAGAAAGTGTGGAATTTACGTAGTAAGTTGGTTTTTGCAGTTGCTTTCAATCAGAATATTGCTTCCCCATTCATTTGAAATACATCAGGCTTGACACAAATCTCATAAAAAAAGTATCATTAAAGCAGTGCTTCGTTACAGTAAAGCAGCATTTGTTTACATTATGCCAGCAGCTGAGATCAGAGGTTCATTAGTTGACTGCAGCATGAGACTTTGATTAAGACAGCTCCTTCTATAAAGAATCTAGGACAGAACAATACTGCTAAGAAAGAAGGCATTACTATTTATTTTAAGTAAAGAACCATAAAGCAAATTAAGAAACATGCTTCAAATCACATACCCCTTTCAGAAGTTCAGAGTTTCCCACATTATAGTCCCATGCACACCCTGGGATGTCCTCATGACAAGAATTTTCCCCTTCCCTCATGGATGCAGGTGAAATGGCCTGAATTCCAGTTATCTGTAATTTCACTGGAGATTATCCACTGTAAGAAATTAAATGTAGAGATGCAAGAAGCTTGCATCCTGGGGATGCAGATAGCACCTACTGGTGCTACCTTTCTTGGGTGTCTCAATGTCTGCTGATGAGAAACTCATGGTCAAGCCCACTACAAGATCAGAGCAAAACTTCTCTCCCAAAATGAGACCAGCAGAGATCACCATGCCTTTCTACCTACTTCCTACCCCTGTATGGTCTGTTTCCAGATATGATGAAAGGATTTAGAAATAAAGATGTTAAAAGGACCATAGTCTTCCCTGGTTTCTCCTTTGGTACCATTGTAATTTTTTAAGCCAATTTTAAACACCGAAGAGAAAAGTGGCATTGTGAGTAAGAAATGCTCTGTGGCTTGCAGCTGTGTGGGTTTATACATAGAGAAAGGCACAATGATTGCTTTTGTTTACTCTTCCAGACCTAATTTCTGCCATGTCATTGTCCTGACAGTGGTGGGCAAGCACAGAGTCAAGGATATAAAAAGGTCTCATTTCCATTCCTGAGTTTCTACCTCAAAATAATGTCTTGAACCTTATTCTTTTGATGTGAAGACCAGATCAAAATTATTCAATATTTAGGGAGATGATTATCTTGCATACCCAATACCTGGTATAAAATAGGGGAGGTCCATCTGCTTAACGTTACAGATTTTCCTTCATTCTTGACCACCCACTCACAAGAAGGATCTCCCACAACAATTTCTCTTCCTATCCTGGTGGGAATGACTCCAGTGTACTCCGAAATAAAAACTGCAAGTTATGCT
This sequence comes from Machaerirhynchus nigripectus, assembly GCA_013397975.1. Lineage (NCBI taxonomy): Eukaryota > Metazoa > Chordata > Aves > Passeriformes > Dicruridae > Machaerirhynchus > Machaerirhynchus nigripectus. The sequence goes on from VZRQ01009097.1 coordinate 1,467,068, forward strand.
CCACATGCATATTTTCAGATGATGTGTACAAAAGCCATCAAAGACCAGATCAAAATATTTATGAGGTCTAAACCTTCATCTTAGAGAAAAGTAAATTATATATATAATGCACTGGGCTCTTCCTTTTGGTGCTAGGCACTCCTGTGCCAAGTGAGCAGCTGGCAGTTATTATAATACTATTGCTGCCAGGCTAAAAAATTCCTCCAGTGAAAAGAAAGTGAAATGCTCTCACTCAAGCATAAAGCCAGCTTTACCAGTCATGCTTTGACTTCAGAAAAACATTAATGTTATTAACATAGGTGTATTAATGTACAGGTTCCATTGCACAACTCCCACAAACACAGAACAACTTGTGATTCAGAAAGATCTCAAAACTATGGCTTCTGGCATGGCTACAATTTTTGCAGCTTGGTAATCAAACAGGCAAAAGCCTGAATGATGTAATTTCTCACTTTACTGCAACAGTGAATTTGGTCCATTACATAAAAACAAGTTTCATCAGTGTCACTTCGCAGCATGAAATGCAATCATTGTGCCTGGAATTTTGATTTTTGGAGGACCTAAAGATGTAAAAATTTCATTCTGTATACAAAATAAATAAAACAAAACCAGGTTTATTATTCTGCACTGTTTACCAATAGGATATTTTTTTTTTTTTACTTCTGCAGTGTGGGCTAAGGGATACATAAAGCAAGAAATAATCAGAGGTCAATGCATTCTAAAGAGATGCTTAGCATGCTTATGGGAAGTTAAACAGGCGAAGTGGAGATAAGTGTAATTCAGTAACAGCTAAGTGGTTGATTACAGCTTGCTTTCCTAGTAGAGGACCAGAGGTTTAAACATTATAATGGTAAAGTCGTCTTGCTCAAATAAGAATAATTCACTGGTCTTGATTCCTTGTAAAAGAAAACTGTCAAGAAAAAATACATTAGTTTGCTTATGTGGAAAAAATAGTGATTGCTGTTTCTTTATCCTCTTCTAACTAAAAAAAAATAATAATAATACAATCATAATTAACAACACAGTTATTAAAAATTTTTTTCAGCTTCCTTTTTATTGCATTGAAGACTCTTAGTGTCATCTGAGAACTTACTGAGGGTGCACTCGACCCCCTTATCCAAATCATTGATAAAAATATTAGACAGAAGTGGTTCCAGTACCAACACAATGGGATGTAACTCCATTCACGACCACTCTCTGGGCTCAGCCAGCCAGTTTTTTAGCCAGTGAAGAGTTCACTGGTACAAGCCATGGGCTGCCAGCTGCTCCAGAATGTGCAGGAGACAGTATCAAAGGCTTTACTGAAGTCTAAGGAAAAAATATCCACAGCTTTTGCCTAATTCCCTAGGTGGGTATCTGGTCATAAAAGGAGATCAGGTTGGTCAAGCAGGACCTGCCTTTCCCAAATCCCTGCTGGCTGGGCCTGATCCCCTGGTTGTCCTGTATATGCTGCAAGATGGCACCCAAGATGACCTGTTCCATAACTTTGTTCAACACTGAGGTCAGGCTGACAGGCCTGTAGTTCTCTGGATCCTCTTTCCAGCCCTTCTTGTGAATGGGTGGCAGACTGGCCAACCTTTGGTCACCTGGGACCTTCCCAGTGAGCCCGGACTGGTGAAAAATGATGGAGTGATTTGGTGGGCTCTTCCGCCAGCTCCCTCAGTACACCCTTGGATGAATTCATCCAGCCCCATAGTTTGTGAATGTCCAAGTGGCTCAGCAGGTCACTAACTACTTCCTCGTGGATTTCAGGGGTCTCTTCTGCTCCCTGTCCCTGTCTACCAGTTCAGAGGGCTGGTTGTCCTGAGGATATTTGGTCTTTCTGTTGAAGACTGGGGCAAAGGAGGCATAAAGTACCTCAGCCTTTTCCTCATCCTTGATAAAAATGTTCCACCTCGGAACCTAATAAAGGATGGAGATTCTCCCTGGACTTCTTTTTGTTGTTAACATATTTATAAAAACACTTTTTAGTATCTTTCAGTGGTGAACAAATTAAGTTTTTGGCTAATTTTCTCTCTACAGGACCTAACAACATACTTGTACTCTTCCTGAATTGCCTGCCTCTTCCTTCAAAGGTCATAAACTCTTTTTTTCCCAGAGTTCCAGCAAAAGGTCCCAGTTCAGCCAGGCTGGTCTTCTTCCCCTCGAGCTCATCTTTGGCACATACGGACAGCCTGCTCCTACAGGAAATGCAGAAAATAGGTGGTTTTGTCCTCGAGCACAGGGCTCTTATGCTATCTCTCAGGCTGCAGAAATGTTCTGAAAATATTTGTGTTAAAGTTAACCAAAGAAAGAGCAATGTTTCTAGCAACACAAAAAAGTTATTTTATCTTCTTTTCCTCCCTTCTACCCCTCTTCTCACACACTTCTTCCAAAATTCTTCATAGCTCTCCATTTCATTTTGATCTGGAAATACAGCATTTACCCATTTTTAATAGCTACTACAGAAGGATTCAATTATCTTTGAATCTGTACATAGCAATACACTGGAGTCACATCTGTTGCACAAGCACTGTGAATCTAGGCTAAAGAGGAGGTGGTTTATTTTCATATGCATATCTTCTCCCTACTTTTTTTTTTATTAAAGAGAAGATTCATGTATACTGAATTTGAAAAAAAAATCCCATTTCTTAGTCTTCTGATTAAAGAAAAGTTATCAGTAAGAAGATCACGTAGAATCTCATTAGTTTCATTAACTGTCTTGAACACTTTCACAAAGACTACTTCAGCGTTTTGCAAGTGTACAAGCCTGGTAGCTCTGAATTAGTTTAACATGCAAGAATCAAAAGATAAATGTTGAAGAAAACGCATTTCATTCCTGGAATAAATGTAATAAAAATGTTTAGCTTTTGAAACATTGATTCACAAAAAGTCAGTATTTTGGTCTTCAAAGTGCTTGTTCCAAAGGCTGCCTAGTCTATGAAGTTTTGCTCTGGAGCCATCCATAGCATTACCCATTGTGGTCTCTAATAGTTTACAATAATTTTCACAGTATAACTTGCCTTTATATATTCCTTTAAGAAGAGCCAGCAGTGTACTTAGAATAAAGATTCCTAATCTTTAATAAAGAATACTTAAAGCACTGTCATCTGTTTCTAGTTTTAATTCTCTCTAATTTGGGATATGATGTTTGGGTTACAAACACTAATACCACATCCTCAAGAGTCTTAAATACTGAGTATTTCTTCTGGACTTGTCCCTTAGAAGGACAGTGGTATAAGCCTTTCTCTTCCCTTCCTTCCTGTAAAGAGAGGAGAATGCAGTGGGCCAGGCAGCCTAAAAACCACTGCAGTGGATTCTTTACAGAAACTAAATCCAGTTCTTTGAAGCAGTTAGCATGAGATCTCTTTTAAAGTCATTTAGCCCCTAAACTGTGCATTTAGTTATTTTAAATTTTAAAAATCTTACATTTATGGTTTCTCAATCCTCTGTTTTCTGAGCAAAGTTTCTTTAGTAAATGTAGCATTTCATTTGACAAAGAAATTTTTTTCCTTCTTTTAACAAATTACAGGAGTTGGCCACTTAAGACTCCATTCATTAGGATCCATAGCCAAATGGAATTATCCTGGATCACATACTCCTCATCCAAACTTAACTCTGAATTTATAAACTAATAGTGTCCTGGCTTTGTGCATTCTTTTGATGGTTTTCAAATTGCTGTTTCAAAAAATTCAAATTGATGTTTTGAAATTTCTGAAACACCCACTGTTCCATTTTGCATAGCATCTTAATGTACAAAAGCATTAATGGCTTTCACCCCTCGATCCAGATTTAACTTTTACACAGGCATTTATTAAAATTTCACAAATTACACCCATAGCACATGGGGGGGTGGGAAGCGAAATTTTTAAAAGTGATGTTTTCTGCTGTGACCAGGCGTTATCCTGCAGGGTTAGAAAAGGGGCCACTGAACACTTCACCAAAGCAGCCTTCCCAGTTTTGCTGTTTCTCAAGGATTCTGAGGCAAGAAGAAAGAAAGATACAGCAGCAAAGAAAAGGTCTCTTGTACAAGGTCTCCCACTCACACCACTGCAATGCAAGGCATACAAAAATGTTATAAGGCATGCAAAAGTTTTGTTTAAAGAACCACTAAAGTTTACTCAATCATTTCAGCACAAGACCGGTTTCAGTCATCCAGAGGCCCACATTACAGCTACCAGAAAAGTACCTCAGTGGTAGAGATTGGCAATACAAATTCTGCCAGTGCAACAGCTTCAAACTTTGTTATGAGAAATAAAATAGGCAGGAAAACACAGAGATAAAAACAATGTCCCTGCTTTGCAGATAGAACCAAGTCAAAACAGACCATCATGGATCAATTAGAGGCACTGGGAATTCTCACGAAATTATGCAGGCAAGCTGAAATTTCCCAGCGTTGTCTCACAGACAAGCACACACATCCAATTTTGATTAGAAACCCTAAGTAAAGACTCAGAATGTCTACATGATAGCTTGAACCACAGAAGGTGCTGTTAGCTAATCATAGAAAATTAAAAGGCCAGGAATAAAGAGTCTACAGCTGGAATATGACCAGCATAATGTCAATTGCATATGGATAGCATCTTTAACCATATCATGATTCCTGTATTCTCAGATGGCTAACAGGAAGAAAGTCCTATAGGTTTATCAAGCAGCAAGTTAAAAGGTACCATTTAATACCTCCAGGTGAAATACAATTTTGAGCTTAACACCTAAAACACCTGGAAAAGGTAATACTACAAACTGTACTCTGCAATTTACTACTATTTTTAAATAGCCACCTGGTACACATAAGAATCCCTTAGAAATACCCACATACCACAGCACCTTAAGTAAAACTGGAGGTCATCAGAACTCAAAGTTCCCTTTTACTTTTCTTATTTTGTCATAATGTTTTTAATTAGTACTTTTGAAGGGCCTAAAATTCCATCTTCAGACAACTGGCCCTTTTATTTCAGTAAATAAGCCTACACTGAGACCAAGCAATGACAACTATTTAACTGAATATAAGAATGATTTAATGTTTTGGCAGAAAAACTGTCAAATGTCATTTATTGCAAAGCTAAACAATGAACTTTTCAATTGTATTTTAAAATTAGTAGTACATGTTCTTTTACTCTCAATGTCCTAGTAATCCAAGTATTTATTACTCAACAATATTTTGACAGATCTTGTAGAGCCCACTACAGAGTGAACTCTGTGCACTCTTACCCAAATTTTGGCAATACCATGCAAGTTAGATTTTCCACAAATCACACATACATTAAACACAGAGCATATAAATTTTCTGCCTCTTAATTCTACAATTTCCCAAATTTTTTTGCCCCATCTCTTCTCCTGAGTAAGTTCTAGTGTGCATACATACCTTTCTAAATTGTTCTGTTTCTAGAAGCTAGTTTAAGCCCCCTTTAAAAAGTTTAAAAAAAAAAAAGAGGAAAGAAAAAGACGGAAAAAACCAAAACAGTACAGTTTGAGAAGTGCCAAATTTAGCTAAAGAGAAAAATCTTCCAATGTAAATTTCAGTCTGTGAGAGGGATATTTTAGCAGGGGAACCTTTAGGGTTTAACTAGTGCTCTGATCAGAAGCATAACACACCATAAATACAATAAGCAATACCCAAGAAATCCTGGGAAACAAGGAAATTCTCAGACTGCCATGAAAACCCAACAAAAACCTCAATGTAAATTGCATGAGGTTTTATATATGGAAGTCACGCCAACTGGCAGCCCTCTTGGATTAGCTGTGTAGTCTGCAAAGTTCCAACTGTTCTGACTCTTGGCCAAAGGCTTGGCCTGCTAAACTTCTGAAAGGAAACATACATACACACTTTGTGCATTTTAAATGCTCCAACAGCTCATATCCTTGATCAGAAAAAGTTTTAACATTACTGGTTGGAGCTGAAAAATCTTTCATCTGTACGAAGGAAAAGATTCAAATTCCTACAGTCAGCTAAAAACACACCTTTAAAACTGGCAGTTGCAGATTTCAATGAAGAGGTCCTAAGCCAGCTTTCATTTTCCACATTTTACGTATTCCTGCAAACACAAAATGATTTGAATGTTCTACCTCATTGCCTTATTTTTGATATATTTCTTCTACTACTGATAATTTAAGTAAAATGCTATGCTCAGTGATCAGTGAACTATCACACTCAAAGCTCCTCTGCATTTGAAAGCTAATTTGGTTTAAGACGGAGGTATGACTTTACACTTCACACATGCAGTCTGCATGTAAAGGCAAGCCTTTTTAAAATAATAACAGAAGAAGAAAGTCTCATATAAGCCTTTCAAGTTTTCCTTACTGCAGTGTCATATATAAATACATACAAAATACAGATCATACAAAATACAAAATGCAGATCAAATATAATTCAGTATGTAGAAGCAGGAAGTTCTGGTAGAATTACAGTCTCTTGCAATGATAACATTGCACTTGGAAAAATCAATTTACACAGCTAGACCATGAGAAAAATTAAAGGCAAGAAAATCAGAAGTGACTTATACAGTGCCTTTATTTCCAAGTACTCTGAAAGAGGTAATAAAGAGGTAATAAAAACCCAAAGGTTTTATGGTTCAAAAAACGCATCACTGTTTTCAAACTTCCTCTCACAAGGAGGTTGCTACCACAAAGATAAAATATTCTCCTGTTTTGCTGTAATTGCATGGGACCTAACTGAAAAGAACAAGGGAAACACTGTAAGAAGCCAGCAGAGCACACTGCAGGAAGCCAGCAGAACACTCTTGTGTTTCCTGAAAGCTTTCCAGATGTAAATTTCAGTTGCCATTCACCTTGGAGTACACTGAGAATGACAGGAAGACCTGCCTTCCAATATCAACTCCCGAGTTTTCTGAATGACTGCACTAATATTTTCCAATCTATTTGAAGGCTTCAGAAAAAAAACCTACGCTTGAAGACACAAGCAATAAGAACTCTGGCAGAAGCTGTTTGTCTCTGAACAAGAGAGAGGAGATCTGACCAACTGTTCCAGTTCTCCCCTAAATCCCATTTTGTTACATCTAGTCAATGGAAATATCCATTTTAATTTTTCAAAGATCTTTCTAACTTACACCAAGCTACATAATGTTTCTCAGATGACCCTTTGCAGTTCTTACTGGCTTTAGTATCAAATAGAAATATCTGAAAAAATATTTTTTATTTACAGTTACAAACAATTATTTTTATTTGGAAACCATGCACAGGATTGAAATCCAAAAATGAAAGAGGATTGCTTGTATGACTTGCAAGATGCCAGCTCATCTTTTCCTACAGTAAACACATATAGGTTTCCTTCAGCATCTACCATGGGAAATCTCAAAAGTTAAGGGATTGGAAGTTTATAAATCACAGATACTATCATATGCTGCAACAGGGGTCACAATTTGGGAAAAGAGAGAATCAAGAGAAGAGCCGTGATTGATTTTTGTGGTATCTGTGTAAGACGAAAAAGTTGACACATCCAGAGAAATGGGCATATTTTACAATTTAAGACTTTTACAATGTTGATGTAGATGAACAAATGTCTGTGGGATTTTTTCCAAACTCACTGAACTTTCATTTTTTGTCCCTTGATTCTCACACCACACCTGTGTCTTCTTAAGACTATCTCTGCAAATAAAGCTATTTAAGGATTAGAAAGACAAACCACTCAGTGAATGCAACCACTGTTGAAACTTGAACCAGTTATAACATTAATGGTGTATGAATTAACTGAACATGATAACAGAGTAGCATTGCTTGGTCTGGTGACAGTATTCAGTGATAGTATTATGGTCTGTGGACGTAAGTGGGACAGGATTTGTAGGCAACATAATAACCTTCATCAGATAACTAGCAGCACTGGAAAAAAGCCAGACAAGCCCCTATACAGGCAAAAGAGCTCATTTATACATAAAACTCCTCAGTTATTTTCACTTTATAGCAACTGGCTAGCACACATCACTTCTCTACCAACCTGGCATAATGAAACTTGTGAACATGCACAGTGTCACTCAAAAGTTGCCCTAAAAACAAAGAATTTAAACCTGCAAACATTTGTTTTTAAACTAACATACAGTATTATCTTCTAATTTTAAATTGTGTTAATTCAGTTCTCTTTAAAAGAGCACAAAAATAATTGTGTCAATCCTATAAAGTGGTATTACCAAATTCCAATGGAGTAAATATTAAAGCTGATCTATGAACACCAAAAAAAAAAAGAATATGGAACTTTTAATGGAAATGCTGACACAACTTTAACTATGACAATGTTAAGAGCGCTGCTCTAATAAATCTGTCAGTTTCTGTAATGCCTATGACAATCCCATTAATATGAATGATGTACACTTCACATAGCTTACTAGATAGCAACTGCACAAGTTATATCATCTTCATTCCCAGTAACAAATCAGTAATCAATATTTGCAAAAGCAGACTAATCCTTTGCAAAATCAGTGGTTTAGTGATTGAAGAGTCTGCTCAATTTACACAGTTAATCCCTCTTCATCTGCTTGAGCCCTCTATTTATTCCAACCACTTACAGTGGTAGCTGTAGCAGATTAATACATCCCCCTGCTCTAAACATGTCTTGACAACTGACCCAGCATATTGCTGTCAGGATAATCTTTACAAACACTGAGCTTTTCTTACCAAGCCTGAAGGCAACATTTAGAAATCAGAAGTTTACAAATACTCTCAGAAAGATCCCCTCTCACATACTATCACTTCTCCATTTAATTATTTGAGACAGCACCTACTGTCATATTTTATGGCCCCAAAAAGTACCCTCCTGACCTTTTTTTTATTACTAAGGTTAAAATTACTGTAATTATGAAGTCACACAAAGATTTTTTTTTTAATCAAGAAATTTCTATAGAAACAGAAAATCAGCAGGAAAATGATGTTGTAGCAGACTGCTTAGTGAAAAAATGAGATGGCCATCTGTGTAAATACAAGTAAATTAGCATCTTTTATTTTAAAAAAAATTAACTGAAGGAGTAACACTAAATTAAGATTACACAGAAAGAAAAAAGGTCACCATGAAGCCCATAGTGAGGAAGTAAAAAACAATAAACTTTAATTAAAGAGAGACAAAAATATTTAGTTACACCTATATATCTTTGTAGCTCTGAAGTTTACAACAAAGACTTGCATAGTCCTTCAAGATTTTTCTCCATTTTGGGATTTCTACCCCTACAAGAGGCAATTATTAATCAAAGCATATTTTTCTAAACAATCAAGAATTCATGTGGACAGTAGTCCTAGTTACACACTAAATTCATACTAATCTTTCATATCTATGAAGCTATTCATGCTTAATTTGCCATGGTATACAACAGCAGAAGATAAAACATGCAAATAAATTGACAACTTAGAGGAGTAAATCTGACCATATTTTATAAGGTACAAATGTAAGAACTTGTGTTTAAGGACAAATAAAGTAGAAACCCTTAAAAAGCTAATTTGCATGATCAATCATCATGGTTCTTATGGTTCTTGTTAACTTATTTCAGAGAAGTATGATACTGTATCAGTTGTACAAGGCATAACAACTTTAATGTCCACACAGAACTAAATCTCAATGTTAGACCAGCACAACTGTTTAATTCTTAAAATTTTCCTACTAGCAGTTCTTGATCTATGGAAATACAGCATTAAAAAGTTGCTAGGCAGATCAAGGTGGGGGTTTGACTATTTAAAAAAAAAGTACGCTTTAAGAGAAAAATCAGAGAGACTGATGGTCAGAAGAGAAACTGAAACATGCTGGTTTGGACAATACATTAATTACTAGGCTACAGAGCCTAAATTATCCACCTGGCTCTAGAAATGCAGCCTGGATTCAGAAATTAACTTAAACAAAACTGGCACAGCACAGAACACTAACTTAGTCATCAGGTACAGTCACAGCATACATCACAAACTTGATGTGCTTGACTATTTTAATCTGAAATATATCCACAGGAAAAAAAAAAAGAAAAACCCATAGTAGGAACACTAACTTGAGGGAGCAATGATGAATTTCAGTACTGAAAGTCATTAAAGCAAAGACCAACAGAATTTTCTTAAACACATGAACAACCCCAAAATCAGCATATTCCATTTTTTCACAGTTGAAATCTTAGTCTTAAAATACAAAAAATGTGACTGAAGACATGGTACAATATGGAACAGCCTGAAGTTTACCACTAACTTGTTAAACACAGAAAGGTGAAGGTGTCACTGCTGAACAATAACACTTGAAGGGTGAAAGATGTGAGCTGCAGCACATAGGAAGAAAAAAGAAAAAAACCAAAAAGACACACCAATCTACAGACTCTCTTTCTTCCACCATAAGAAGCAATTAATTTTCTAAAAGTAAGAGACTGGACTAACCACCTGAAGCTACCTATGATGACACAGACGCAAATAATGAATTTAATATCTGTGTCATTTTTGGTGTCCTCTTAAAGTTGAGCAGAACAAGAGGAGATTTAGGCAGAGTTATTACCGTACAGCACAGTACACTGCAGTACATAGAACACCCTCTATGTAAGTTCTGCAAAAGTTTTAGCCAATTAGAAACCAAAACTTAGAAGAGAAATAATTTTCTAGAACTAAAATTCTGGATCTTCCCTTGAGGCAAGTCATTAAAAAAAGATGAAATCTGAATCTTGCTGGTTAAAAAGCACACTAGAATGTAAGTCTATTAGAAAAAAAAAAAGGCACTGTGTAGGTATGTGGAGGATTATAAATTGCAGAGTGGCTCAATTCATTAATTTTTCTTAGTTTTTCACTGAGCTGGAAGTTGTGGCATGAAAGTTGGGGGTTTTTTTAAGATTTCTGTAATACAGAATATGATCTGGCTTAGGAATTTTAAACCTCTGGCAAAATTCCCACAGGGGACTTCAGCAAAGCAATAATGTTACAACTCAAATGTAGCTTCAATATTTAACTGGATTATGGAAAGAGTATCTAATCTTCTCTAATTTGTAATACCCCAAGGAATCAATGGAAAGAGCAACTGATGTGAACACAATGAGTACCCTAGACATTGCCTATAAGATCAAACAACAGGGTTTCACTTTACCCTACTGACAATTTTCCTAGCTGATTAGTTGAAAAAGCTCAACTGTGCTTGGTCTTGACTGACCAGTGGATGGAGATTGAAACTACCACTCAGAGGGTTTTCCTGGAAGCTGCCAGCAACATGGCTAAAACACAGAGTTTATTTAGCCCCTCATTACAACTCCTTAAAAAGATGTTCCATGGTACTTCAAAATGCTCAGCCTTCTGAGATTTAATCCGATAGCCTTCTCTACTCATGCATTCTTCTATGAACCATTCAGTTTTAGTAACTAGCACCAGAGGCTGCTAATTTGGTCTCTAAATGATATGAGTGCCAAAAAGAACAAACAAGTAAACAAATGCCATCAACAAGGTCTGCAGCTAGAGCAAAATCCTAAAATATATTAGACTTCTGTGAACTCCGTCCCAGTGCCATTCAGTGAAATTCAGTCAGGAAAAACAACTGGCGAGACAGAATAAGAGTTGGCATCACCAGTGAAAGAAAGCAATGCCAAACTCCTGATGTGCAGCACCCCAAGGTGCCAACAAATGGCACACTGCTTTTGCCTCCAAATCCACGGCGAAGAGCTGAATGAACAGCAGGATAGAGAACGAGCTCCAAGTTTCTGCAGGGCTCAACCAAGCAGCCGTGGCTCACACTTAAGGCCAGGCCGCAAAAATGGGAGAACAAAACCAGCTGGAGAGATCAGAACGCAGGTGGCAGAGCAATGGCAAGACTGACATGCCAGAAAGCTGAAATCCTGAAGCAATTTCTGTAAAGGCAGCAAGGGTCATGAAATATTGCCTAAGGTGCCTGTTATCCCTTTAAGGCACACCAATCCTGTGGATTCCTCCAGTACCCTATAGTTGCAGTGTAGCCCATAACAGAATGAAGACTAAAGGATTATAGGGTTATAATTGGTTTAACAAGATCTTTTCAGCAGCTGACAGGCAATTAAGTCTTCAGTTTAGCTCTAAAATATTTATTCAGACTTTCCAACTGCATATAAAGATATGTCTCTGAGCACATCACAACTCCTGTTACAAATACTAATGAGCCCTTTTTGGGACTTTTAAGTAGCTTTCACACAGGTGATATAGAAGATCATGCATGATTATGTCAGGTTTTTCATATGAATAAAAATATTATCCAAAAAAATGTTTCAAGCAGTATGTATCTGCTCCACAAACGCTGTAGCATGGTGTATTATTACCTGCATTTTGAAGAACAGTTTTATAGATTTTATATATTTTAACTAGTTAATGTAATCCAACTCTCTTTTTTCAGTATGTCATTTCATCAAAGACGCAGAAAGTAGTTTGATTTTAGACATAAACATGCATAGATGATGACTAATCATTACATGTTTCACTACACAGGTCCCTATCATGCAGAAATAGGAGTGAAAAGGTACACTTCAAGGAAAATTTTGTGTTGAAAATGATCAGTTGATTAGGTACAGGGCAAAAGAAAAAATATACAGAGGTTGTCAACACTTCTGTCATGTACAGAAAGGAAAATTAAGAGTCATTTGTTATTCTCAGTTGGAGAGGTCACTAGTGTTATCTTGCACATGATGATTTGATGCACTACATATGATTAATGCTTGTTTAAAGGACACTGCCAAGGTCTCTAGGTCAGACTATGACCTTCCATTTTTTTCAGATATCCATAAACAGAATATTAATAATTCCGTAAGTGCTTTCCTCCCTCTTTAAAACATTTTAATACTCCTTGTTACTACTAAAACAAGACCAATAGTAGAAGGTGATAAAATAGAAAGAAAGAAAATTCCAGCAAGAAAGCATTTGCTTCAGAATCATACTTCTTTTATATTATTTTAAATGACTGGTGCAGTTGCAACTATCACTTTCTAAGACTTTCCATTCTAACAGCACAGGTTTCCACAACCTCATGTATATTCATGCCTTGATGCTTTGGGATAAAATTGTATAGGCTTCCTCAAAGTCACTTTAATTCTTCAAAATTTTCAAGACAAAAGCAAAGTGAATGTACTTGCTTTTTAAAAAAAGGCATTAGAAAATACACAGTAAAAATGTTATTTTAAAAAATAAAAAGGAAGGAAGGAAGGAAGGAAG
>VZRQ01009097.1:1480369-1487869 GCA_013397975.1 Machaerirhynchus nigripectus
GAAGGAAGGAAGGAAGGAAGGAAGGAAGGAAGGAAGGAAGGAAGGAAGGAAGGACATAACTCCTGTGACTGCCTTGCTATTCACAAATCTTAGGGAAATGAACTGTTGTCTGCATCATGCTTGGAAATGTCAAGTTTACGTCAACATAATTTTCTGTCCATGGATATTGCAATAGCTAAGATGGAATGTCCAAGATCACCTTCAAATGAGGAATAAGCATTATCACTTTTTTCCCTTTTAAAACACAAAGCGTTCTTAGTAGTAAAACTAGACTTGTTTTTCAAAAACGAAAGAGGACTGCAAAATTTCTTTCCAAAAGAATTTTTTCCCCATAGCTTTCCTGCAGCTTTAAGAGGAAGAGACTCTTATACATCATCATTGCATGGCATTTGCTTCAGATATAAAACTATAACTCTATGTTTGTATTTTTCCCCTTAAGGCTGTACTTCCAAATGCTTAATAACAGACTGATTGCTATATTGTCCATGTATTATTCTGCTTTTCCACAGGGTAGCAGTGTGTTTCAGAACAAGGCCACCACTGTGGGAATATGAATGAGTACACAAAATCCCTGCAGAAAGCAGCTGTTCCCTCTTGTACATATGCAAATGGAAGAATGCTAAATAATGAGGGCAGCTTTATTTCACAAAGGCAGACAACAACAGAGCCAAAGTGGACTACAACAAAGTTTTTGTAGGAAGCAGTGAACTGAAGTCTACAAAAAGGGATGAACTCTTAATATTCTCAGTCGTGAGAATCATGTTTCTGAGGGAAATACTGATTCATTGCTCGCAAAATTAATCCTCAAAATTATTTTTAAAACCCTAAAGACAAAGACATCGATGCATCTTTTCTAAGACACTGAGTTTATTCAAAAAAATTATCACTTAATTAAGGCAGAAATCTGGACATTTTTTTCTCCCTAATACCATCAGTCTTATGTATGACCTTGGACAAGTCATTGAATCTAACTCAGTTTTCTTGTCCATAAAATGGAGATAATACCTCTGCCCAGGGCTAGTGGGAAACTAAATCCATCGTCCGTAAACGTGATTTGAAATAGCAAGGTGAAAAGGCTTTATCAGTGTTACGTACTGCTGCATTTTTCATTGCTTTTAATAAGCCTAATGAAACCATGTAAATTTTGAATGACAACATTAAGCAGATTTTCAGGCCAGCTCTTGCTAGAAGTAAAAGGCATTACAGATTTCTTGAGATGACCCCGATTTGAGCTCTGACAACTAATGGCTGAGTCAGAACATTGCTATGTGAAGTACTGTGAAGAGTCTTCCAGATGTCAGTTGTTCTAACAGGGGACCGTTTATTCAATACTGGAGAACGCAGTTGCACCAGGGATAAAGGAAGAAGAAGAAATGCTTCACATTTGCTCACTCGTTAAGCAACAAGCAACACTAAAATCTTTCAAAGTTTGTCACTGGCGTTCACTAGTGAAGCTTTGTACAAACCACGTTTCTTACACAAGCAAGTGCACAGACAACAAAAAGAACTAATTTATCAAACCAAAACCTCACAAACCACAGATTAAACTGCACAGTTCTCCAAACTGATCAGCTACAATTCCTTACCTTAAAAAGCTGCCACCATAACCCCAGCAGGATTTTGGTAATAATACACACACCCTGAATGCACAATCCATAAAGGAAGTCCTTTGACAATATGTCTTTTGCAACAACATTGAGTGTCACACCTCAACCTCACCTAACTGATATGTGATTAGGGCCAACACAGCTGGTGCTCTACAAATAAAATGCTACATACATTTTTAAGAAAAAGAGAGCAATCTATGCTGAAATTATTCACCTAACTATTCGCCTAGTGTCATCTAAAGAGAACATCCTTGTCGTTGAAGGAGTGAAGCAACACAAGACTAAACTTTAAAATTCAGAATCTTCCGCATTATTCTTTTAGCAGACTATTCCACAGAATTACTTTGAAGAAATAAAAATAATTCTATTTTTAGTGGCACTGAGTTTCCTCTTTGTCCTGATCTGTACTAGAATTGACAGGTCTGCTACTTTGGGCAGTCTACTGTTCAAATTGAGCTGCAATTTTGGCCATCATATACCACCTTACTGCTTTTGGTGCTCAGCTATGAGACTTGTGCAGATATCAGGCTGAACTGCCAGACGCCCCAAGCCCGCAGTCTAACAGTTACTACATTACCTAAAATCAGCTCTACACCACACATAGAGAAGGACATTTCCAGCGCTGTGTCACACTTGTGGCATATGCCATAGACTAAACTGAGTCTCCTTAAAGGCCTGTTTTCATGATCAAGTATCCAAACAGACACAGGAACATCAGCTGCTGAAGCATTAAAACCTACCACAAAAAGTGCAAGCTTTCTTTCCCGTAAGAATGTCTTAAGAACAGCAGAAAATAACAACAGCATGTGAAAACAAGTATACTCCCAGGCATTTCTGCAGTGGATTCTCCTAAATATTGCACGTATTTTTTCATGCATTTCTGTGGCCAACTTTCTAAGTCAACTAATTCAAAGTTTTCGTTTTACTTGGGAATGAAACACGTGGCAGTGCTGTAATAAGATGTCACAGAATCAGTTTTTCCCCTCCCTCTTGAGACAGAAGAGAATTTCTGATCCCAGAGAAGCAGTGAAAACATCCAGGAACTTGTGGGACTTCCCTTGTTTTGCCTGACTTCCAGCACCCATCTCTCCTCATTTCCTAATCCTCTTCTAACCTTCAAGATGGGAAAGAGCAGTAAGCTGCAATGGCAGGTTGTGAAAGCAGATACAGGACACAGGAAATGGGCTTCTAATCCAAAGGAGCTGGGCCTAGTAGTGTTATAAATCAATATAGACTGACTACAGGAAGTATCACCAAGCCTAGCAGGCATATATGGGAGAACTAGAAAGATCTCTCATTGTCACAGGTGAAAGAAAGCACATGAAACAAAAGTCTGAAATTCAGGAAACTAATTTCTGCCACAGTTTTTATGGTTTAAATAAAATTTCAAGAAAGAACTGTAGCTTCCAAACTTAAATCCAAATGGTTAGTGTGCAGCCTTTTAGCCAGAAGATATTCCCTTTTTAAACCACAGCTTCAAAGCCATCAAGTCTGGGACACTCTTGTTAGAGCCTGACTTGACCATTTGATTGACCACAATCACACTAGAATATCAATCATCACCACATCAAGAATGGGCTGTTCAGACTGATCTTCTCTCTCACCACTGAATGTCAACCTGAAGTACACTTCTAACAGATATTTCCCCTCAGGTGGTAAGAGAGTAGATGGAGGGTCTTCTGGACATAGCCGTAGAAAAGATTAATCTCTCTCAGTTCTAGTGAGACACTAGCAGTTTACTCCCATAATCACATGGATTTGCCAGAGATCTCTAACAAAAATACAGTAAACTTTTTGCATGGAAGCTGGACCAAAAATGTGCTTGCAGGAAAACATGTTTCCCACCCTACTTCTTTCTATTCCATCCATTCCCTTTATTGGCATAAGTACCTATCTCTGGGAAGAACCTTTCTTGTGCACCAAGTCTTACAGTCTTATTCATGTCCAGTAATGTCACTTTCCATGCTGCTTCCCGTTTTTAAACTCTCATCATTTCCCCTTCTTTATCTCCTCTTTCTCCATATTTTCAGTCCCAGCTTCCTGAGGTCCTGCTCTATTTAATGGTCTTCTCAATTTATGAAGGACTGACCTCCCTGCATTACCCGGATCACGTTGCGCACTCTACTCACTGGCACCTCTCCATGTCAGGGAAATTCTTCACCAAGTGAGCTCTTTATTCCTACACATGCCCACTCTCCTGCCACAGACCTCATCACAGGGTGAGCGTGCCACCTCCACTGGGCACAGGTCCTGTTGCCAGCTAGGCTCTCAGAAATAGAATCTCCAAGCCATCTGCCCAGGAGAGCTGAGGCAAAAGGGTTGCACAGGTGTCAGGGACTGTGCTGTAAGACAGGTCAGCTGCTTCAGGGGGAGCCACATCCAGCCCATAAATCAGGAATCACCTTTCCCCTGGGTTATGACATTCCAGGGAATGAGGTAAACATGAAGAGATTTGTTGGCTTTACTCTCTCCTTTCAGTGCTCTCTTTGATCAGCTTTGAGCATCTCATTAGAAGTGCGACAAAGTATCCTATAATTTTCTACTTTTAATATCCCTTTCTCCATTGTGGCCACAGTCTTCAGTGTTATACTCTACCATAGGTACAGTTTTCTAGTACTAAAAGTGTAATAAATACTTCAGGCCCCAAAGCATATCAGCAATTAAAAAGAACCAGTTCTTCTACCCCAACAGAAGCCAGCATGAGAGGCATTGCATGACAACTGGGAAAAAAAAATAACCAGCAAATCAGGCCTGAGAGTCTTTCACTTCATATACCTGCTCTTATTCCAAAATCATAGGTGGATTTAAATTAAACATCTGGCATAGGTCTGATACTGCTTCATGGACAGCACAACTACCTATGCAGAAGTAATAAACTACGGAGTAGCGTGTGGTTACCAGTGATCCTCCTGCAGTTCTGGATCAAGATGTGGATACACCTGCACTAACATCCAATGCCGGACAGACACAAGCTCTGTCCTCAAGAGTCGTAACTCCAAGGCTGTGCACTTACCATGCCCATGGTCTTTGGCCCAACTTCTCATGGCTACTTAGCCCAGGGTGCTGCTGCAATGACAGCACTCCACTATTTATCATTCCAAGACTAGTATTATAAGCTCCCTTATAAAAGTACCTTAGGCACCATGCTGGATTGTACACCCGTGCCTTCTTTACCTGCAGAGTATGCACCACAACAGGACCCTATTTCTGTTTGCAACCTTTGAGCAATTGAGGAATGGCAATGGTAAAAATAAGAAGTGGTAGATGTGGCAAAGTTTATATCAACAGATTTGGAAAGCTTCATATAGAGCAGACTCTCCTTTCAGCATATATTCTCTTGACAAAGTTATCCTCAAAACCCTTGGGACCAACCCTGATACGTATTTCATAACTAAGAGGCCTTCAGACAGCTATAACCAACTTCAACGTTTATTTATTCTAATATCATCTGCTGTGTTCACAGCATATATTTTATCAGCATGCCTCTATGAAACAGTCCACCGCACAAAAGCAGGGCTGAGACACAGAGCAAAAGCCATTGCAATAAATGTAATTAGTACTGTAGCAATACCATATGGACTAAATATACTTCACTATGAAAGCTTACACTGATCACTGCAACATAAAAATGTCCATTAAAATAACATTAATTGTATTTATTAGTACTGTGTTTCAGAAGATGTTAACTACAGTGTTGCCTATGCTCCGTTAACGAAAGACAGGATGTATCCAATTTTACAGAAATTCTTACCATTCAGCACTGTCCAAATCAAAGGAAGAAGTTTAAAAATAAAATGTCCGTCTATTTAAGATGCATGCACTGATAGTAGCCAACATACCCTCCAAATGTTAACACCAGGTAAGTTAGCTGCATGCAAATCATTACAATCTTTTTCCTCTATTTTCTCCCAAGACAAGCAATCTTTGATTGCAAAGTAATTTTTAAAAAAACCAAAAAAACCCAAAGTTTTCTTTACTGAATGTTTGGTGGTTAATTCATATCAATATGGACTAAGGCATACACTTTCAGCTGAAAATCCCGGGCAGACTGCCATAGCTGCAGTTCTCAAATGCACACACCTAACTGAACTGTTTATTCGCAAGATGACAGATAATGACACAACTATTTTCCTAGCAAATTGAGGGACACATTGCCAATATTTCCTAATGAAACCTTCACTAAATTCATTTAAGTCTTGAAAAACCTGTTCTGTGTTAAAGTACATTTGGATTAAATATGAGGTCAATATATAATTTCCTATGGGTTTTGGAATCATAAATATAAAGCTTCATCCAGCAGTCTGTTTTACGTGGTATGTATACAGTTCTTTCATTCCAGGAACCTGCAGAAGACTGCAGAACCTGAAAAACTTTGCTATTACTTTTAAGAGGTGAATAATCACACTAAGCATGACAAGATGATTACAGTGCTAACCATGGAATCTGATTTATCTTTTAAAAGATCAGTTTAAATCATCAGAAGTTGCATTTGGTTTTATTGGAGATTCATCATATTGAAAGCTTTTTGAAGAAAACAACAAAAATAGTTTTGTTTTAATGTTAAGAAGGGTCAGACTAATAGACATAAATTATTTTAGTGCCTCAGTGCACCAAACACCTGTGTGCAGCTTTCAATGAAGTGGCTGAATTATAGATAGTTTTAGTTTTGAAAAAGCAAAGCAATTTAACATAAAGATGTAAATGACTTGTCAGACATACTTAGCACAATGAAATTTGTTCTTGTGTAAATGTAGAGATGTTAACATCAGCCAGAAGGTACACCCAAACTGCAGATTCCTAAACATCATGTCAGCAGTTCCCAGCATCTTCCCAATATACTGATACTTCATGCAAGGGCACCATACAATTTTGGCAAAGGAGTAAATTTCTAGCTTGATGTGTTAATAGCATCAATTATGCTGTGATCCTATGACACTGTTCAAAGAGGACTTGGGATAATGTAAATTTATTTGTGGAATGAACCAGCATACCTGACAATCACAGGAAAAAGATTAATTTAAACTTAAATAATTACAAAGTATTAATCTCCAGTTAGTACTTCAGTATTATCAGCAAGTGAACCACTTCCATTAGCATCAGCAGACGTTGACACTGGGCAAGCACAGAACATTTTCCTTAAGTNTCATCAGCAAGTGAACAACTTCCATTAGCATCAGCAGACGTTGACACTGGGCAAGCACAGAACATTTTCCTTAAGTCAACATCATTCTCTGAGTTAGGTGGGTTTTATGGGGTGTTTTTCCCCCTCTTCTCCAAAGGACACCACAGGAAAACAAGACACAGCTTTAGCATTGTGGCTTTACAGACTCAGCCATATGTTGAAATTGCTTGAATTGCTTTTCCCCTATTAGATATTTTCTGTGTTTATTTCCCAGACTTCATGTATTTGTGAGGATATTGTCTCTGGAACCTCTAACGATCCCCACTCTTTAAGCAATCACTGACTCCACCGCCTTAATTATATATACTTAAGCATGCTAATCAAACATGAAATGGAAGTCTATCAGGGAAGCAGAATTTAACCACCAATTCTCTGTAAGCTACAAGGGCCCTTGTTTCAGTAACCTCAGTCAAACGCAGTCAGTACATACTTTTATTCTTTCAACAATCAGCTTATCTGACCAGAAAAAACAGAATGCATGGAAACTGTGCTGTTATTCATAAAGCAAGAGACATTGAAGTAGGAACACATCATTAATTCTTTGAAGAAAAAAAATGCCTAGCCTTTATAAGCTTTAATTTTCATATAGATTTCTGTGTTGTCCTTTACTGAACTATGGAAACATAAAAATTCAAGTTGGTATAGCTAAGTAATCTAGCACATATACAACAGATTTAGTCTGAATTACTACAGGCATTCAAAAATGGTTTT
>VZRQ01009097.1:1490369-1533594 GCA_013397975.1 Machaerirhynchus nigripectus
ATTTTTTCCCCAGTATGGAATATTTTAATAGGCAGATGTCCAGTCAGCTACCAGTGAATATAATGGTAAAGATCAGGAGTATAGAATTCCATTTGCATTGTATAGAACCAGGAGACATTCAGCAAAAACGAAAGGCAACGAATCTGGTACTGGTAAGTAGATGAGAGAGAGACTTTAAAAAGCAAGCTACCCACAGGACTTACTATTTGAGAGCCAGTGTTTAGCAAAGTTGAAAAAAAAAAATTATGGCTACATATAATAGTTAATAGGTGACAGAATAAAAAATGGTAAGCGATATAAGTATTTTTGAAACAAAGCATGGGCAGTTCACTGGTGTGGCCTAGGAAGCAGAGTTACTCCTGGAGATTCCTCAGGACTGTTTATAGAGTCTAAATTTCTGAAACTTTTGACAGGGATTACACCCAACTCCAGAAATTTTAGAGTATCAAAACAGAGTAATTTTTCCTGATCTGGTACCTCTCTGGGGACACTAGCTACAAGAGCAGGAGGAACAGATGCTAAATATTTATTCAGATAAAAAGTTCACATGGAATTTCTAGCATAGTTCAACTTACACAAACTGCAATTAAAATACCACAAGAATAAACAAACCAGTCTCTCTTGGAGCTTGGTAGGCAGCGCTAAAAGAAAAACAAACATGAAACCTGCAGTCCTAGGTTTTATGCGTGCTACTGAAACATTTTCCTTTAAGGCTGATACCAAGCAAAAATGTGAGAAAAATTAAAGAGAGCAAAGTGAAAACAAAATGTCTCTTGTTCAGAATTACGGTGCTTTCCTGTACATTGCAGTATAGAAGAAAAAAAAAGCAACAGCCCAAGTAACAAAGTTCAGGCTGAGAAAATTACTCATTAGAACCCAGCCAATCCAGTGGCAGTCTTGAAATGCATATTTTAAGTATTTCAACAGCAGAAAAAGATGAGTATTAGCAACAGACTAATTTATTAATAAAGTATCAGAAATGCCACTTTTCCACTTTAAAGCCAAAACCATCCCCTCTGAGGGGCAAAGTCCTCTGAAAATTTCATAGCATTCTTCATACAACAACTCTTCAAGCTGAAAACTGCATATATAACAATTTGAATTTTGAAATGCACTTTTCTTCCTTCTTTGAAGTATTTAAGATTAAATGACTGACATGTTAAAAGTGCAAGTGCAATAGATTATAGACAAAATTACACTATATATTTTCAAGGAGTATATTTTCTAATTAAATTAGTAATTCACTGATACACCTATGTTTGATTTTTGCTGGTCTGACTGCCTACTCAATTAAAAATTCCCAGTATCCCTGATAAACTGATTTTTACGTCACTGAGAGATTGGTAAATTCAAGAAAAAAAGATGGACAATTTTCCTACATTCAATGCGTTACCTTAAACAAACATAAAAAAGGTTGCAATTATCCCTAAGACTTGATTTGCTGTTTGACCAAGTAATTATTACTGACTTTAGAAATACACATGTGAAAAACTCTGTCTTGGTATCAGTGAAATGCAAGAGTTCAATACATTAATATTTATAAAGCAATGCATGAATGCACGTTAAATTAATTCTTTAAGTCAAAAAAAGACAGTACCCATTTGCATTTCAACAAGTGAAACTTTTCCATCCATTTGACAGAGACAAGACTATAAAAGGTCTCAAATTTCTCCAATAAAAGTGGAAATTACATCTCAATATTTCGTCAGAGATTAAAAACAGAATTTTAGATGAATTATCTGATACAAAGATGGAAGTCAGGGTGCTGCTTCAAGATCTACAGAAGTAGAGCACTTTAAGACAATTAAATGATTTCCCTGCAGGCAATGTCTTTTCAATCCAAGCTAATGACATCATTTAAGGAGGATGGTCCATTTAACTGAAAGGATCTTTTACAAGGCAGACAGACAGAAGGCAATCCCGGAATGTTTTCAAGGACTTCCCATATTTCAGATTTATAATGGCGAAATGCCTACATCAGAATCTTAAACTCAAGCATTAATCAACAAAATGAAAGACTAATTTTATAAGAAAAATGTAATAAAACTCATTTTAAGAAGTTTTCCCTTCATTATTTTTTCCCTTAAAGGAACCAATTCTCTCCTAATGGTAATTATGCTGCTTTGGAGTAATGATAATACTCAGGCAGCTCAGTTTTAGGCTGCTGTTTTTAAAGTGAAGCCAAATCACTTCACTCACTTGCAAGTTGAAGAGTAACTTCTATAAACTTTTCTACCAGTTTATAAAAGCTATCTGTGATCTTTCAGATAGAAAGCATTGTACTGTTGCCTCCAAAGTGTACTGTACTACTTTTGGTACAGTCTATATACCAGCCTTTAAATTGCACCACCACCTTTTTCATTAAAAAAAAAAAAAAAGGAAAAAAGAAAAAAACACCTTCAAATGAGCCAGGAAGGGGAAACTCACAGTTTTACTGTCTGTATCAGCAGTTTAATGCACTTCTGTAACTCCTGAGGAGGGGGAGGTGGTGTTGGGGTCCTAAACCTAAATGATTTTTCTGATATTGAAAACTCAGAGCAGGATATGCTATTTTTAAACAGTTGAAGTAACACCAACATTTTCATATTAAAATAATATTATTAAAACAATATTATTTAAACTAAGACATTATACAAAACTACAAACACCTCTTGTACTTCAGAAGGCAGCATCAGTCTAAACCCAACCAAAGAGTCTTTTTACCGTTTACAATAACACTCAAAGCCATGGAAGTTGTATACACATTAGGATGACATCTCTTAATAAATGATGTGGTTCTGAGGACAGGGGGAAAAAAGTTTACCTTATGTCCCCTTAATATCCATTTTGAATTGTCAAAAACTTCAGAAAGCTGGAACGTGTGAGACATAACGAAGAGATCTTACCATGTAAGCAGGAGCTAGAAAATGTAGAACTAGTCCTGGCTCTTAACCAGACTCCTTTCGCAATCTTGGGCAAGTCACAGCTACTTTGCCTCCACTGTTCCTCTTCATAACAGAGAAACAGTATTCACATCTTTCTAGAAATCCTATGAAATGTTGTTGGTTACATTATGCTTGTCTTTAGAAAAAGTATTTACGGGGAAAAATGTTTCCTTTTCAGGCCTGCTGTGCCACTGATTTTCCCCCGCCGCACCCACACACTTTTTCAAAGTAATGTAAGCAGTTGGAGGGAGGGAGAGAGAAGACACGGAGGGAAGGTTCCAGCATGTGTAAGATTGGGATGTCACATAAATACTGATTCATTCATTTCAGAAAGCTACACAGTTTCTTCTGTGACTGCTATAGCATACCTCAAATTGACAGAGGAAAAGTGAGGAAAACACCATGAACCAGTATCCTTATGGTAAACAGTAAGATGACTCTGATTATCAAAATGAAATGGTTTTCCAAAAAATCCATTTTTTTATTCTAATAATGTTGCCTTCTTCTTTCTTCCTTTTTAAATATAAAATAATGTCAGGTGAAAATGCTGTTTTATAACACATGCTAATAGCTCATTGAAAATGAAGGAAGCTCTACCAACCCAAGTCAAAATTTTCTCAGTGTGTATATGCACTTTTTCAATTCTCACTGTCACTCAAAAAGCAAAGGAGGAACTGTAAAAATTAAGTTACTTTAGTTTAAGGATTTAACTTTTGACACTACATCTTTCCCCACGTAAAGAAAATGTGTATCCCGAAGTGGTGAACAAGTATCACATCAAAAAAATGCTGCCTATTAAAGCCTGAATATATTAATATGGAAATAATAATAAGGAAGTGGCATTGCACAAAGTAATACTATTGTATTCCCAACCACTTGGGTGTTTTCTTATTTGACAGTTGTTTTTTTCTAGTAAAGGCAGAAGAGATTTCTGTGGACTTCAACAGCCACGACAGATTTAATTCCACTTCCTGTTACACACCTTCTGTACAACCTAGGTCCTCCACCAGTATAATTGAACATCTGTTTCCAAACTTTTTCTCCCATTTTTTGGTCTTATCCTGATTAGGTTTTCTGGGGCATGAAATTATTCAAATTCATACATACAGCAGAAGATTCTAAAACTGCCTTGATCCCGTGAAAGTAAGGTGACACATGCAAAATACATTACCTCATTTACTGGCACTTAGCCAATTTTCATGGCTTCTTTTTCAATCAGCTTCAGTTTGTCCATAAACTGAACCCCCAAAAGCAGCCAATAAATTTATGATTACCAACAAAACTGTATCAAAATAAAAATCTAGTCATTGTAAGGTTCATTTTTATATTTTTTCCTGCAAAGTGGAAAAAAGTGTTTGCATCTATAAAATGCTAATGCACTCTCAGATTTCCTCACATAAACTTGAAATCCTCTAAAAATAACATACTTTGACAACAAATTCTCAAAAACACCTGACAAAATGGTGCCAGAGAACACCACACAGAAAGAGTCAGTGAGACAAGCACTAAAGGAAAATACTCTTGAATCAACTTTTCATGAATTATACCACTACGTGTCTTGTATCACTACCAAAGCCCATTTCTGTGCAAGATCAGAGGTATGGTGAACAAATAAAATTACTAATTGCT
Organism: Machaerirhynchus nigripectus; assembly: GCA_013397975.1. Classification (NCBI taxonomy): domain Eukaryota; kingdom Metazoa; phylum Chordata; class Aves; order Passeriformes; family Dicruridae; genus Machaerirhynchus; species Machaerirhynchus nigripectus. The sequence continues at coordinate 1,494,923 of VZRQ01009097.1, forward strand.
GTTCTACTTGTTCTAATTTCATGAGCATCATTTTACTCAACAGTACATAGACTATAAAACATACTAACAAAAGAATTTACCTCTGGATATGCAAGGGAAATACAACACACAAAGATAACATGGTTCAAAATATTTACAAATGACTGGTATATAACTTAGAACAATCTTACAGATGAAGAAACTAACATGAAAAAGCCATCAGAGTTAGACAATTGACTCTCAGTCACAAAGAATTAATTAATAATTCCACAAGGATCATCAGTGTAATTATCAAACCAAAAGGACAAATTATGGCTACATCTACACAACAGTAGGAACCAGAATAGTTAGTTATGATGTAACCACACTTTTCCTTATTATAATGTTACCTTATAATAGCATTGTTCTGTTTTGGTTGTTAAAAGGCAAGGGGAACCCCAACAACAACCTAAACCACTCCAGTTGCGAATGAAACAATTATTTTCTCAGTTTTAAGGTGATTTTCATCCACTTAGCTTGTTTGGTTTCATACACATGATTTTCAGGTTTTTAAACATTTTGACTCAACAGACCCGCTTTTTGTACAATATTTTCACCTTCTCGGTTTCTATTTGCAAATTTTATTCTTTAAAGGCTATTTTTAATTTAAAAACTGGATCATCTCTAACTGCAAATAGCATGAAAAAATTCTCTACCTGATATTCCTAATCACAGACCATGGGAAAGGAGAAGTCGAGAAAAAGACTGACCTAGAGATTTAATAAAGGTTTAGACACTCAAGGCCCTTTCCAAAATACAGCAAGCAGCTATTTGGTATCAACACTATGTTATGAATCGCTGCACCTCATTATCAATCCTTGAAAAGGAAAACAAACCTCCCTCAAAATGTCTGTTTCCAAAGGACAAAGGCAATTAAGAGGGGCAGGTGAAAAAAAAAACCAAAAAAACAATGACAGTGTATTAGAGTGACAGGGGAATTTAAAGATGCCATATGTATTAGATTATATTTGCTAAATTAAGACTTAAAGGCAACAAGAACTGTAGATTCCTCAGACCTGTTCAAAGTTGAATTTATCCCAGGTTGAAAACATCCTGGAAGCACAACAAAGCCGGATTAATTTCTCTTCTCAACACACACATTTGTAACGGTAGAAATCCTTGGAAACTCTATCTTTAAAAAGGTAATAAAATGTTGCTCATATAAACATGGTAGTGTCTTAGGTAGTGCTTAGTTGGGCAGTCTACCCAAAAATAGACATACCCGTGCTGCCTTCAGCCTCCGTACTATTCAGTGTTCTGCACACCTGAAAACACTCCTTATTTCTACCCCTCTTGAGTTATAAAAACAAAAATGAGCCACAATGATTAAATAAAATATTCTTTATATGTATTATGGTTATGTTCATGCACAAGTCAGTCACCCAGTATCTCAATGACTGTTAATGAAACTGAAAGCCTAATTAGCAAGATGAGGGGAATAACCCCAGCGTTCTGGCCCACCTCCAGCACGAATAATTGGTTCTACCTATGCAAAATCCCCCCTGTCATTTCAATTAGGTAAAATATTCCTCACATCCCGCTCTTAAATTGCTGGGTATTGTTTATAGTGCCATTGTAAGAGCTACTGCATTCTACCCTGGGTACAGTTGCATTTTGATAGTAATAATATGGCAACTCCTACTTTTAGTTGCTTCGTTCAAAAACCCTAGTTGTGCAAAAGGCTGTCTGCTATCAGAAAAAGAACCAACCAACCAAAAAAAACCCCAACAATAATTTATTGTGCATATATTAATGACAGAAGTATAAAATCTGTGTAGAACACAGGCAACACGTTAACAGGTATTGAGGTGTAAAAGTAAGTCAATCAGGCACAAGCATCTCTTTGGCAATTCAGCAGCAAAACAAGCAGCCATCTTATCACACTATCACGACTTTGAAATGTCTCAGAAATGTCTCAGAAAGCCAAAGCTAACGCCTCTCACAAATGACAGAGAAATCCTACCATTATATTAAAATACCCTTCTAAAAGCTCATATATATACACATCAAATTTAACAAGGAAGAAAATGAAGTCAGTCATCAGCTGACTCCTCCAGGGCCTCCAAAACCAGTTGTACACAGGTACAACTAGACTTTGCTTTCTGCTCAGCAGTGTGCACACACTGAATACCTGTTTCCCAAAACAGTCAGCAATTCACCCCAATGCTTTCATTTTGCCTCACTCCATAATCTCCAAAATTCTCTAAAAAGCCTAAAATTTGGATTATGATTCATTTTAAATTTTTCATCTGACTAAAAATCCTAATTGAAAAAGGATTTAGGAGTTTTGTAGGTTTAATTAATGTTGATTTAAAGAGGGACATTTGGGGCTGATTATTGCTTCACCATATCAGACTGTTTTCTTGCTCTCCTCTTTTGGGTCTGAACTGCCACTGAAATGGTTATTAACAAGTATACTCCAGAATGCTTACATTAGCCCATGGTCCTTTTATTGTTCACTCCTCCTTTATATTGCCCTATCCCTTAGAAGATACAGTTTTAATTGACTATAAAATCCACTTAGAAAGGTACTCACTGGTTTGAGTTATGAAAGTTAAAGTAAGTGTTTTATTTAGGAAAATATGCAAGCAGATATCTGCAGAAATTCACATTAACACTAACTGTACTTAGTATTTCATGAAACATTTCAGTAACCACATCAGCGATTTATTGTTATTTATTGTTATTTATTGTTATGGCAGTACGGAAACTTCCACAATAAAATAAAGACCAGGAGTGAAAAGAGCTGTAAAACCATAAAAAAAAAAGTTTGCTTTTTTCTTGTCCTGGCCTCCTAGGACTGTAAATCTTAGGCTTTCTTTTTCCTAAATTGTCTTCTTTCAAGGATTACCAGTGTAATAAATACCTTTGCCTTCTACTGACTAGACACATTTTCTCCTGTAGACTCACTTCCTGTGGGAAACGTTACATCCAAAATTACACATGCACTACTAGAATTGCGATCCCTGCCGCAATTCTGTTCATGTATTAAAAAAAGCACTAAGAATAGAGCAGCTTTCACTTTCTCATTATCTTCTGTAAGAGGAATATCACTCTTGCATGGGAAATAGCAAAATACATATAAAATTTTTTTTCAAAATACAGTAGAAAATAATTTCCATTAAGTATACCTGCTGGGGAAAAAGCTGCACACACCAATGATTAAGCATAAGTGTGCATCTGTCCTTTAAATATGCATAGCAGTAATAGCTTAAATGCAGTTCAAATCATGGCCAGTCTTGCTGCATATACAAATCTGCACCAGGCAGTGCTAAATTAAAAAGCACCTCTGATAAGTTCACAAAAGATAAATAAAAAATTGGTAGTAAACTCCTCTGCATTGCAAAGATCTCTTTTGTCTGTCAATCAACAGAAAAGTATTATTCCACCATCACAAAAGGCAAACCTTTGGAGGCAGTATAGGTCTGTGTGTTGTGCAAATGTGCAGTTGCTAAGAAGCAAATATGCTTCTCCTCTAATCAAATAGCCCAGCTCAGCAATGCTGCTGGCTTGGGGCAAGAAGCAAATTCCACCAGCCACAAACTTAGAAACAGTCTTGAATTATTTGTTGCTGACCGCTGGCTGAACCCTGTCCTGATGAGCACCATCACCATTAGCCACTTCTCAGTGTATTCCATCAACCAATGGCAATAGCAGCATGCTACAGCTCAGGCTGCAAGGAATTGATCAAACAGGGTAATGAGACTATTTCTTCATGGAGGTTATTTTAAATGAATATAAATATTTTCTTTCTACATAATTTGCCACAAAAGGTCACTGAACTCCCTGCGATTCTAAAGAAAAATGCTGCGGTATCCCCTTTATATATTTGAGTTAGGATATAGCCAACAAACAATTCTGGGCATTTTTGATGATCGTGTAAATCTTAATGAGGTGGCATCCCAGACAATTGATTAGCAGCAACGTTCTATCTTCACATTTAGTTACGAACAAAAAGACGATTTGATGCTATTTTCGAAAATCATGATATACCCATGCCCTTAAAATCTTTCATGAGAGAACATATTCTGTGAGACTAAAGACTTACACTTTTGCTATTAACAATAGATCATGCATATTTAGCTATGCTTGCCTTACTTTGATATTATAGCCCTTTCTATATATTCTTTCAACTGAACTCAAATGTTAAAAATACCACTTTGTGTCTGAGTCGAGTTACTGATGAGACTTGCATTCAGACACCCTGCCTGTCATAGTTGTTTTCTTTAAAAAAATACTATAAAGAGACACCAAGAGATACTTGAAATTTAATTTAAAGCAACGGCTACAAAAATCCCATCAAGGCCCTCCTTGTCCCACACGAGGTTTTTAATTCTATGATTTCCAGTACTGGACAATTTCTGCAATGCTGGGAAAGCATGTAAATATTGATTTAAATACCAGTCTAATCGCGGTTTATTCACAAAGGCATTACAATAGGATAGTACTAAGACTATGATAAAGAAATAGTGCTTATTATTTTCTACGTTTAGGGATAATAATATAAATACATTTAAATAGCCAACCAAACACAACTGTTCATGTTTGAGAAATTCCAAGGTTCCCTTGAATAGTTTTAAGTAAATACTTTCAACACAAAAGAAAATTTATATTTACACCAAGAGATTAGTATAATTCATTCGTCTGAGACAGCACTTGAAAATGCAGGTTAAAATATAAATTAGAAAAAGATATATAAAGGATTTAAATTAGTTCACCTCGTCCTGATTAACAGGAGCTCACTTACATAATAATAGAACAGGCTTCAGATATTTTTTAAAATTCACATCCTATACTCAAAGCTTTTTTTTTTTTTTTTTAAACAACACAGAATAAAAATGTGTTATCTGAAATTCTGTTCTTCTTACGTGGCTGGGATCCTCAGCTCCTCAGGCTTTTTTCTCCTCTAACTGAATGTCTCTGACCAGTAGAGGAAATAACTTTTTTTAAAAAAAAAATAAACTAGTAAGAATATTAATAATAATTACAAAAATAGTTTAGATCAACAGGATTTTTGTCCCACTTCCCACCCCTATCAAAATACTATTTCCAGAGCATTCCTTTCTAACTCTTTATCAATACCATCATTATATGTTGTATGGCAGTGAAGTGCATCTAAGGCTTGAAAAGAATAAAGCAACTCAGATGTGTTTGTTCTATTGAGCCACCATTTCTACATTTTTAAATTTTTTTTTTTAAGAAAAGTTGACAGCAAAAAGAAAACTGCAGTCCTGTGAGAAAAAAATAGAGCTTTGTTGGCTATTCATTCCAAAATATAAAGCTTGTTATATCTGTTACCCACACCCTACCAATTCTTACCGTTCATTCATAACGTCTTTTTAAAGTCAGTTTCCAAAAATAAAAAGGAAACTATTCTGCATTAATGTTGAAGATGTTTAAAAATCTGCGAGAGGACATGAAGCTAGGACCATTCAAAACATACAAAATCCTGAGAAACTATTTTCATCATAGATTAAGGAAACCAACTTATACATAAATCCTATTTTTTCCTCAAAGCAATGTTAGTATATTAGGTGCTAAATTCCATTTAAAAAAAAGTGGTCCCTTACAATACCAATAAAAAACGACATTCATTTGGGGGCCGGAAGAAATCTGCACCCACTCGCAAAAGACTTCTCATCAACGGACTAACATTTGACAAAAATCAGTGGAAACAGCAAAGAAGCCAATACAACTTTCAGTGCCAAGGAGCCAGATGGCACTGCTGGAAAAATTATATCTACAGACTGGCAGCTTGATCCCTTGATTATTGCCCAAGGGAGGAGGAAGAGGAAAACAAGAGGTATTTCAGTGTGATGGAGTAAATCAATTATCACCAGCTCACTACTGCATTTTCACATTATTTTTATACCACATTCTAAATATCGCTCAAGTGAACGAGAGCACTGGAAGATTACAGCAATCTGAGGCAGAAAAAAAGGGGTGCCATACATTAAAAAAAGCAATATGTACTTATATGTACCTCTGTCAACTACATTACACAGTCCATATTTCCAAATGAAATTTGCAGATATATTGTCGTTAACAAGTAAAACCAAAGTTTTTGTTTTGTTGGTTTTACTTTTAACCTGAAATTCCAAACGTTATCTAAAAAGATTACAGACAAAAACATCTCTGCAATTCCCAATACAACTACATTCTTTTGTGTATTTTAAACTCTTAACATGCAGTTATTTTACACATACAAGTACCAAGTAAGCATTTTGCTAAAATATTTCAAAAACCTTAGATCAAACGAGTTTGTGGTAGTCTTACCAATTATTTTTCTGATAAAATAGAGTATTAAAGCTAGCTCCTGAAGAAGCTGTTTGAGATATGAGCCCACTCCTACTATAAGGAAAGCAGATCTAGAAAACTAAAAGACAGGTTTTTCCCCCACTACCTTCATATGCATATATATTCAAATTACTGAACACAAAATAGACAGAATTATAAGAATGTATTAGACTCTCCCTATGAAAACAGGCAAAGTTAATATTTTTTTTAATTGGAAGTCAATGACAACACTTGCCTTAACTTCTTTTCCAAGAAACTGTAAAAATAAGGCCCATTTCCTGTACCCATCCTTGCAAAAGAACACATCCTATTACCCACCAAAAAGACTTGGACCACCTTCACTTCACTTGTCTCCAACCCATTCTCATCTTATAGCACAGCCATGTACACAGACTAAATATCCTTCTGCTCCCATTCATATTATTTCAACACTAATCCTTTTCCCTTACCTCTTCAATGTAAAGCAGTGATGCACAAGTGCAGATATGTGAAGCACACAATAAACTAACTGCACCTTTGAATATGTATTGTGAGTACTTATACCTCACCCATGTCCAAGCTGTGAAAGCCCCATCCCTGGAGTGTTCAAGGCCAGGCTGAATGGGGCTTTAAGAACCTGGTCTAATGGTTTCTGCCCGTGGCAGGGAAGTTAGAACTAGATGATTTTTAAGGTCCCTTTCATCCCAAACCATCCTATGATTCTGTGATGCAGAGAAATACAAAATTTGACTGTTGAGTAACAAGCAAAAGTTGTTTTACATGAAGAACAGGATATCTCTGAAAAGGTATTATCAGGCTCTGAGGTACCTTGCATTAAGGAAAGCATGTCCAGGTAGGCAGAGTAAATATACAGAAGGACAGGAAAATCTCGTTTAGAGCAGAAGAGGTTTTCCTCCATTATGTAGTGTAGGTTCATTCATAATTCCTTGCCCAAAAGGGGCTCAAAACTATTTCTGACTACCAGCAATAGAGAAGACAAGACCAAGATACTCACGGGATGTTACCAGTTATTATAGTGATAGTGGTGAATAGGCTGTGCCTAATATTAGTTAAGAAACTGTAGTAGTAATTTTAGTTTGGAGAAAATATGGCATTCAGCAGTTTTAGTCTGCTACTCTACTTTTAAATCCTACTGTTGTAAATAATGCAAGTAAACACCTATAAAAATTACTGAGGAAAATATCAAACTAATACTGCCTAGTGACAGATGTCCAAAGAAGTATGGTTCCTGCTGAAAATTTTTAAGCAGCAAACAAGTATCTGTAACATCTTCTTGAGAAGGCCAGTAATGAAATTGTCCTTTCAGTAGATACCATAAAGATTTAATGTACTATGTGGGAGTTTTTTTGCAAAACAATTCAATAAACCTTTTCATGACATAGCTTTTTATTTTTCCACTCAAATTTAATCTCAAAATTCGTAAGTATTAATCCACTGCAACCTTGCTTTTTTTTAAAAGGAAACAAACCCAAATTCACTAAAATTAATGCCTGGACTGCCTGATGCCCGATAGAAAACAGGCCTGTTTGGTTCTTGCTTGAGATCTACAGATTCACTTTGCAGCTCTACAGAAAGTACTAATCAGTTAATACAAAAAAACAGGAACATGGGAAAAATCTTTTTCTGTTCATTAAGATTGATACACACTTCATGCATGCAATAAATTAAATATGGGCACAAATTCTTAATCACCAGTTGAGAGAAAGAAATCCCTAGGCCAAACTTAGCTTGTACTTACACTGCAAGGCTACACTTTTTTTCCCAGTAGGTTTCTATATCCAGGCACCTCTAAAGCCTCACTGTTGAGACAAAACATGAATTACCACACAGAGCATTGTTTCAAATAGTTCTGATCTAGTCTAAAACAAAGAAAGCACTATGGATATGCAGCTTTTTCTCCCCAAGAAGTTTGTGGCTACTACACAGCATATGTTGAAGACAGGCCCATTTTTCTGTCATACATGGTAGATTTCAGGCAGGAAAAGAGGCCTCTTGCCTTGAATGCCAAGCAGCATCAATCTGTTGGACTTGCTCTCCTCTGGCACCACAAGGGTACTCACCTCAAGGTGCCACTGGAGTAGCGTGAAGCCGTGCTATCATCTACTCTACAACTGATGCACGTTTCTGGTTCTAGGAGGAAAGGAGTAAGGAGCAGAACGGAAGCTGCCTTGCCACTACCATTTGGCAGGAAAAAAGAGGAATTATAGGGAAATCAGAAGGTAGAAATTCACTCAGTCGAGATAAAGCACCAATAAGGTCCTAAAATCATAATTAACTGCCTCCAAAACATACTTGAAAAGCTTATCACATATCCAAGAGGAAGAGGGAAAACCTCTCCCTTTCTATGACCGCTATTTGTAATGTATAAGAACCAAACTAGAAGAACATTTGGCCAACAAGAAATAAAATGTAAACAGAAAAATCCAGTCACTTCAACCTTCTGGGCTTTTTTTTAAACCATAATATTGTTACATATATTGAATAAAATTATGATCTAATATGAAAAAGAAATGGGTTAAGCAGGTCATTATTTTTTATTGTGGATATTGTCCTATGTAGTAGTGGAGTATACATGGCTATGTTGTTATTGCTCACTCACTGAAGCAACATAGATGAAGTAAAATGAGCAACAAACCATGTCATCTCTCCCATGGGAGAAAGGTAAATGTTAAAAGAACACAGGGGTTTATTGTTTGATAGGAAGTTTTTCATCACGATAATTAGAAGTTCAAACATTTTAGTATCATCAATTTGTACACACTGTTAACCTACACGATGCCATTTTTAACTTTATTGTTGACTTTACTGGGGCCAAAATTTCACTTAAAACTTCTGCTTCCTATCAGAAATTACTCCCTTATGTTCTGTACAAATGGTTTAAATCAAATTTAATTAGATTAGCTTTGCATATTTCAGATGCACTTTTTTTTTTAAACTTCTTGCTTTTCCATCTAAGTCATTGCTGCTATATGCACTACAAACAAATCAGCAAGCAACCAAGCAGTTCAGTTGTTTGTTCTTTTCATAAGATTTCAAAAGCAGCTACATGTGCAAAGTTATAAAGATTCTATTCAATCTTCAAAAATATTCATTACAGAAGGAAAAAAAATAGGAAATACACAATTGCCATGTCTCTTATGGACAAAAGAGTCAAATGTCTACAGATTGACAGTTTAGGGTATGTATTCTCTCCTAGCAGAGTGCAGCACTGGGACAAGCTGTCCGAGGGACAGTGCAATTGCACCAGTCAAGATTTTTAGGCAAGATGAGACAGGTGCCCACCAAGAAATATCTCAGGCAGACTACGGGTGACACATTGATTTCACTCTTAAGGCCTCTTCTATTCAACATGGAGCTGATCTTCTTTACAGCTTTTGACTATTTCAACAAAGTTAACACCCTCTTCTCATGTGTTAAACAAAAAGATTTGCATCTGGGAATTCATGCTCATATGGTTGGTCCCACATGTACCAATATCCTTATAAACAGACTCTTTTAAAAAATTATTCGTATTTTAAGTATGTTTTACTTTTCACTGTATTCCATCAGCCTGTAAAAGACTGTATTCTGGGTGACATCTAAACTGTCCATAAGTGATTCAGCCTAAATTTGTAGTGATACATCCTTCCTCTGACAACCTCAGCATACCACATCAGGAATTTCAGACTTCAGTCTTCCTGCTTAAGACTGCATTGCTAATCACAATTTTTCAGAATTTTGAAAGCAACATTTCTGGTCATCATATCACCTTCTCAGCCAGAAATGCAGAATCATAATCCCCTTCACAATTCTGACAAGAACTAGTATCCTCTAAAAATAAAGTTAGCATGCCAAAGTCTAGTCTTTACCCATTTTCCAGATGATGGGCTACTGCCCTCCCGACAGTTCCTAGTAAGAGCATAGAGTAGAAGCCACATTTTCTCACTAAAGATCAGGTTTCCAGGTAAACCTAGATCTTGCTTCCCCTCAATATGACCTTTAATATTCAATCTTGAATATTAAAAGAAATATAAGGATTAATAAAATACCTGGTTTTCTACTTTCAATGAGATCTACCCATGAGAAAAACAAGACGAAGAAGTTTCTCACTCCTTTGAATGGCCATCATGCACTTAAGTTTGTACCTCTCTCTCCAAGAGAAAGCAAATAACTAATCTCCTACTAACTCAATAACTCTGGTAAACTTTCCATGCTGTCATCCCCAAGACAACCAAACATCCTCTCCATACACATGATTATGTTACTAAAAAATGGTATACCAACACAAGACTGGAGGGATAAGAAGGGCAAAAGGAGAAAGAATAGAAATTCCTAGCTGCATTTTCCATTCTCCAACCTTTGATACCTTAGTTGCTAGCAATGCTTAACTGGCTCTGTGAGGAACACAGTTTTTGCTTTAATATAGTGCCTCAAAAATAAACTCAGTAGGCATGTAGTTGAAGAAAGTGGGAAAACACTTGTGTGTATGCACAAAGACAAAACCTTACACTGAACTCTACCCCCTTCTTCAGTGACAGTATTCAAACAACTATGCCTAACAAATAGGAAAAATAAGGGGGGAAAAAAGCTTAATCAGTATTTGTATTTGAGACTTAAAATGTAAAAAGAAGCAGCGTGCAAAATTCAGTCACACAATTTTTCATTCTCACTTAATCAATCAAACTGCAAAATGTGATGCTCATATTAAGTAAATACTACAGCTCATGTAAAATAGTTGACTCCAGCCTGCAAAGACTTGTATAGAACTTTTCCAAAGCAACTACATGAAAACAAAGCACTAAAGCCTGTTGCTTCATCCAAAAATTACACCAAGAAAATCATGTTGCAGGAGCAATAAATTTTGCTCATTTTCAAGACTGCACTTTGATGAAAAACAGTTAAAGCACAACCCTTCCATTTACTCTGTTTCCTCCAAGTTCTCCAAGTGCCCAGTTTTGCTTGCTCCAGCCCTACCTTCCTCCACTTCAACTATGGGGAAATTTAATAAGAGATTATCAGACTGTTTAAAAATTTTCTACTAAAAAGCATATTTTGCTCATAAACTATAGCCAAATATGATAATCTGAAGAGCATACAAGTCCGCAGACACATTTTTAATACTTTTTTCATCCTTACATTCTCAAGGCAACATTTCTAGACCTTCCACAGAAATGGCAATGATCTAAATTATTTCATCACACCACTCACTGTGATCTTTTGGATCCAGTAATTATCCAATTACATACTCCCTACAGAGCCAAACAGGCATGTCTGCTTCAGAGGTCCACTTACAAAGTCAGAAAGTTTGGTCCTTTAATACTAGTGACATTTCTTACTATAGAACCAAGTTACCATACCATAAACAACAACAACAAAAAAATTTAAAGAAAAAAATTACTGTTTAAAAAAATCCTTATATATCATAAAAGAAGATTATAGTGTTATTAAACAGCAAAGTTTAAGCCTGCCATTGAACCTGTATTTAATATCACTCTAGGAAACTTGAAAATTTAATGAAAAATAGTAACTTTTTTCCCATTTACTTCTCAACCAAAAGTAAGTTTATTTCCAACTTGAAAGAAAATCTTGGTCTTTCAATTCTAAAGTATTTTGGTGTGCTTTGGTTTTTAACTAATCAAGACATAGGTATTTCCCACTACATACATTCTTCAATACACAGATGGAAGGGGAGTAAGAAATTACAAGACATAACATTGTTATACAATGTACTATACAAAAACCTGTCATTTAAGTTGCAAGAAACCTAGTCATCAATAAGTGAAAAAATACCTCGCTCAAAAATCAATTATGTTGAGTCTTTTGTATAGAGAAGTAGTACACCTTTCAGGCAACTGGTATTAATGAGCAGACATGGCTATAGAATCTCCATCTGTTTTTCTGACAAAGCTGTGACTACTCCAGTCTCTCATTGAAATTCCATTAATCTGGTGCACCAAGGACCAATGCGAAAATCAAAACTCCATCTAACCCTTTATCAGCTCACAATAACCTACAAGTGAACTCTGCCTGTTAGCATACAGCAAGTTATGATTTTGCTATCAATCAGGCTGTTAGCCAATAAAAAAAAAAATCAAGTTAAGAGCAGAGTGCCTGGCTGTGCTGTTTTGTTTGGTCTGTTGTTTTTCAGTTTGTTATTTTATTTGGGGGTTTTGTTGTGTTTTATCCCTCTTCCAATTTCTGTAGGGTGTCTGGACATGTAAGCCCATGCATCATTCTCTTTCGCTGTGATTTAATTGCTGCCAGCAATCAAGTCAAAGCATCACTGAAGTGTGCTTGAATTTCATTAGATGATATAACTTATGCTACTTTCCTACAGTACCTAATAAACCATAAAGAAACCAAAACACATATGGCTTGAGGGAATAACTGGAAAATTAGGTGGCCATTTGGGAACTGAGTGAACTTTTGAACCAGAGGAACAGAGAAAAAGAAATATTAAAAGGAAAGACAGACTTAGAATGCACACAGAGACGTGGGGGTTTGACCTTTTCAGTACCTAGAAAATTACATTAGCATTATGAAAAATACATATCATGTTTAGAGTTTATAATCCATCAAAGTTTAGATACTTTGTTAGTGCCTACCATAAGGTAAAAGTCAAAAGGACAACATAACAATCAGATTTGACAAAAGGCCTTTAGGTGACCTGTGCTAATTTAGTTATCCCATACTTATTGTTAAATGGATTATCTCTCTTGTAATTAATACACCATTAGACAAAGGTCACACAAAACTCCAGGATTTTACAATGACTGTAACGTACACATAATACACTAATTCTTTATCTGTTACCAAGCGTGTGCCTTCACAAATTATGTTTTGACAGTAATGCCACAAAGTCAAATTGTGACACTTTCGGAAGTCATACAAACCTTGCAGCCTAACTCAAGTATATAAAGAGAAATGCCTTGGGCTTTTTAGCAGAAAATATATGTAGAAGGTTTTACATAATAATAGGAATGGACTCAAACATAAATAAAAATCACCTCAATTTGGTTACCTACAGTTAGTACCCTCTGTTAACACTGAGAGCCTTGATCCTACACAAATCAGGTTTTAGATCTGTACAGAGCCCTGCTAAACTGAACTGATAATTATATAAGATCAAACATCTACCTTACAGACCCAGTTTCTTGAGAAGGATTTAAATATTGAACATTAACAGACTGCTAAAAAACTAAAATACAGTATTAAGCTTCAACAAACCCATTTATGCCTATTAGAACTGAAACAAATGGCACCTCTGGGGATCAATCCACCTCTTATAAGATTTTCCCAACATACATTTTCATACACAGGCTAGGTGGCTAGACTGGAATGATGAATTATATATGTTAAAATCAAAATGGTCTTAAAATGACACATTGGAAATTCAAAGAGAAAAAGAGGAACACTGTTTACTCCAATAAATTATGTATTTACAGATCAGAATTTACCACTTTCTCTCAAATTTTCCGCATGCGACACTCCCACTAGGTAATTAAAGAGGATTTATCACAAAATACAGAAAGACCAGCAAGGTAGAATTACCTCAAATATAAAACAATCACATCCTCTATATTTCTACCTAACCTGGTATGAATTAGTCAAAATATTGTTGAGCGGCTATAATACCTACTCTCATAACTTCCAAAATAGGCTAAAAATTCATCACCCATCTGTACAAACTCATATGGTATTTCACACAGTTTTGCATCAGCATTCTTCAGCCATTCATTATTTAGGTCATGAACATTATCACTTTTCTCTTGATTAACTGTTTTGAAACAATTCTATAATCATATCTCCTACTAAATAGTCATGTAATTTTGTCATATACCCTTTATGCAAGCAGTACCATGTTATTAAGTTACAATTAGAAATAATGATAAGATTATGTTTGTAAGCAAAAATAAATACATGTAAAGTTGCATTCATCTGTAGTTTTGAAAATTAGCTTGGGTTTTCTAAAAGCCATACTCAATTTGTCTGATAATTACATTTCAACCAGAGAGCAAAAAGGCCTGGTTTTACTTTTTTTAATAGAAGGTCACACTGCCAACACATAATAAGCTCAATATTAAAAAAAAAAAAAAAAGTGTGATTATTATTGTTATACATTTTACAGAGTTCTGGACATAAAAAAAATGCATTATTCTGAATCAGTGGTTAGAAGGTTTATCACTTATGCATGTACTTGACTTATCCCTGTTCTGCAATAGACATAATTTTATTCCTCATAAAAGCAATTTATGTTTCCAAAGGGAATAATCTGGATAATATAAAATGTGGAGTGCTACATTGCAGGAAGCATATTTTCATTCAGCAATTGTATTTCGAGATGGAGCTGCACAGTTTGATCATCGTATCATGTCAGAAAACATCATTCACTAGTAAGTCTAACTTCTAGTGCCACAAATTAATACACATCGTTAATTTATTCGTACATATACTTAATTTACTGCCATATATTATCCAGAGAAGGTGTTTATATTATGTATACAATAAATTAATCTCAAAAATAGGGACACTATGCTAAAGTAAGCTTGTTAACTGTTGAAATATTCCATTGTTCATGTCTTCAGAGCAGTCACATTTAGCATTAAACTTAATGAATAAAAAATAAAACAACATGGAAAACAGCTATGGAGCACAGACTTCTTTTAAATGCAAACCCAAACTTAAAATTTATATAACAAAAACATTGTACAAAAGACTGTCTTAATGGAAGGAAACTCTGTAGGAATAATTAATTTAATATTTTATGAACCTATTCTGCATGGAGTTTGCAGAAAAATATCAATCACATAAACTGTTTCATTATTTACTAGATAAATAATACAGTAAGCCATTAAGTAGCACAATAAAATTAAGCAAGAATCTGATAATGTTGAATTAACAAACAATTTGTTACTACAAATACTCACTCTGGTTTAGCCACTGATCTATCTTTAAAAACATATGCATCTACAGAAGATGCTTTGTTATCAAAAACTATGAGTTTAGAAATACCGTGTAAATTCGAGACAGCTTCACTATGCTCTAGGACCACTAGAGAGAGCTCTTCAGTTCCTTTAAAGGTTCTTGTAAAGGTAAGAAAAGTGTCCAGCTGTGCTGCTTATCTGTTTATCTGTTTCCCAGCACTAACATTCGCATCACGAGGATCTGATTACATCAGTTCATAGCAAACCGGCAAATCTAGTACATTCTAAGGTAAACAGTGTCACGTACCATCAGAAGGTGCTTCATCCTCTTTATCATATCGGTCAGATGCTATTGAGACGCTATCAGGAGGCGAAGAAAGAGAGTTCTCAGACTCTTCCTCATCTTCCAGCTCTGAAAAAGTCAATATACATTGCTAGTTAAATAGTCTATCACACAAACACACAGAATAAAAGTAAGAAGGATATCAATTCCTATCTGGAACTGAAAAATTCCTATTTCTCATGGACACTTGCAGGCTCCAGCACAGCTGTGAGCGATGCCATTCTATGGCTACCTTCTGCCCCAAAGCATAAATGCCGCTGGAGCGGTTTCCCTAAACACTGTCATATAAATGAACCTGCTCCCAGCACAGCATAGCTGGCAGCTTCTCACAAGGGGGGAAAGGAACACCACACCAAAGAGGGCGGGAAGAGAAAACACTGGCAGAAGAATAAAAGGAGAGCACCAGGCTCTGAAGTTCTGCCTGTCCTAGTGCGGGATGGAGCTGCAGCAACTTCCCTCCCAGGAAATGCCAAACTACTGCTGGCAGCAGTTTGTTGACCTCTGCCCACTTTCACTTTTCTTCACTGTAATTAGGCACTGCTTTGCAAATTGCGTGTGTATTCCTCCCATGAAACTAGAAGGGGCATTGCTGTCTGGCAGCACCTGGTATGAACCTGTGGCTTAATGCAGCATTCTGTTAATTAATTTCTTGCCCAACTGAGAGCCCTGCTATAATAGATACAAAACCTACATTATCAGCTAATCTAATGCACTCTGATCACTGTCATGCATAAGCGTGAAGGTCTAGGAAAGATATAGTGAAATCACTATTAGCCAAGGCTTTCACCTAATTAGGCAAAATTTAACTTCTTCCTGAAACTCAGTATTTTTCTCGGATATGTTTAGTACATCTAGGCAAAGAAGAGGGGGAAAAATAACAAATCGCATTGCTCCTAAAAAACACAAAGTCTTGGTGAAGAAGAAAAAACTAAATATGGCAAAAATCACCAGACGAGAATCATGAAGTTGATGCTCCAGTAGATCAAACGACCCTCAAACTTCTTGAAAACTGTGTAACACTAAATTGTTCAAGCATTGCCTTTTGGTATATACATACACAAAACGCTTTCCAGAGACCTCCAAGTATCCTTTTCTATTCATGTGTTCCCTTTTGGAGCACTGGATGGGAAAACTAATTTCTAAGAATCCAAAATAAACCCATGCATAGTGAAAATACTCTTCTCCACAGACAGAGATATTGCTTTCATCAGTAGGACTGCCTAGCCATGGCTGAGTTTCACCCCCTCCCATTTAATAATGGAAATACACAGAAACTTCAGAGACTATGTCCAGAAAACACCATGGCTATTTGTAAAGAACAGCAAGTTTTCTATGCAATTAAAGACAACAAAGCCTGATATTTGCTTTGCTGGAGTTCTTTTATATTCAAAGGTTGTCAAATACCAGCTAGGATTCCCCTTCATTAATTTAGTATGCTTTTCTTAGGAAAGCTTCCTTCCAAGCTCCCATACCATTTAACAACTGCTCTGAATCTGAACCTGACTCCAACCTATTTTTGAAACAGCCATCTTCCAGTAGCATGCTAGTCATCGTGTTAATCTGATCAAAATATTTGCACTTCATCACACCTGTCAAACCAATCAAAAGTAAATTATTTCTCTCTAGAATTCACCTCCAAACAGAAAAACACAGAGCAGAGAGCATATGAACAGAAATTATTATTGCCATATTTATAACCAGCATGATCATCTTTCAGGCTTAGAGGCCAGAGACCAGTTGCCTGTCTCTCTTTGCCTATATATATCTTTATTAGATGATACACTCCACATAAAAAGAGCAAACATGATATTCACAACCTATACAACGGGAAAAGTTGTTCCACTCTTTTCCTGTCCTAAACTTTACTAGTACTAGAATGCATAGAATATACGTATAGATGTAAGCCCTGGCTGTCAATCAAAAATGTCCTCTTATCAGCTATGCGTAAGCATGTTATCATTTAACCTTCATCAAAGTGCCACCATAAATTTAAAATATTAGGCTGTATTTCTAGCAGAAAACAATTGCACAAACACCACACTCCAGCACACGTAATTCATGTGCTGAATGGCAAACCTTAGTATATTTGAATGAGTAACACTTGTGGATGACAAGTAGGCAAGCACATATGTAGAAAGAACATCTCCAAAGGATTTTGCCCCACTCAGCAACACATAATCTCTTATTTAAGTTTGCATAGCTGCACTGTTATCTTGCTCTTCCACTAAGTCACCATACTACCATTTTCCAATTACACATAGGATTTCAAATTCAGTAAATATTTGTGCTAAACGTTCATATAAAAGCCAGATGACCTAGGAACAAGGGACTTTTTAATACATATATATTTAGGGCATACCATATAGCTATCCCAGATTGTGCTGGTTTTGGCTTGGATCGAGTAAGTTTTTTTCACAGTAGCTGGTATCAGGCTATGTTTTGAATTTGTGCTAAAAGCAATGCTGATAAAACAGGCGTATTTCAGTTACTGCTGAGCAGTGCTTACAGCGTCAAGACCTTTTCTTCTTCTCACACCACCCCACCAGTGAGTGGGCTTGAGGTGCACAAGATGTTGGGAGGGGACACAGCTGGGACAGCTGAGCCCAACTGACTAAGAGTATACTCCATACCCTATGATGCCATGCTCAGCATATAAAGCTGGGGTAAAAGGAAGGAAGTGGGGGACACTTAGAGTGATGATGTTTGTCTTTCCAAGTCACTGTTACTTGTGATGGAGTCCTGCTCTCCTGAAAATGGCTGAACACCTGCCTACCCAAGGCAAGTAATGAATGAATTCCTTGTTATGTTTTGCTTGTGTGTGCAGCTTTTGCTTTACCTATTATATCAACTTCATATCAACCCATGAGTTTTCTCACTTTTACCCTTCCGATTATCTCCTCTATCCCAGCAGGGGCAAATGAGCGAGGGACTATGTGGGCCTTAGTTGCCATCTGGCATGAAAACCATGACAGTTATATACTGTATTTGAAACAACAAAAAACATGGCAACGCTGAATGTAGATTTATAATAAATCAAGCTTTTGTTCTATGTCTACAATATCCAAATTCAAAATGCTCTTAAAAGAAAACAACCAAAAAAAGAAGTGTTAAGAGTGGTAAGAAGAAAGAAATTAACACTCAGTGCTCTATAGTTGTCAAAGCATTCTCCAGATATCAAATTCTAAACAAGGCTTGAGGACTTCCATGAAAAGAAAGCCCTCATTGAGAAAGACAATCAGAAAAAATATATAAATCCTATGCCATACAATACTACATTTAGGTACCCGCACTTTATGTGAAAAATGTGGCAGACTCTGGATAGAGGTACAAGCAACTTGCACTCATGCATGACTAGATTAAACAAAAAAATCCTCCATTTTTTACTTTAGAGTAAATAAAAATAGTAGCAAATAAATAACAGTTTTCGTAAATTTATATTATACACTGAAAAATACAATTCTTAAGTCATCTAATTTGTACAGAAGAACTGCAGGCATTTCAATAGGAAAGCCGACTCATTGTGCTCTGGAGCTTTAACAGGCAACATTTCACATGTTTATGTACTGGCATAAAAGAAGGACTACTTCCTGGTATCAACCTTGGGGTTTTTGCCTCCTAGTTATGTCAGGGTTAAAAGATATCTTAGGACTGTATGCTATTAATATATAAAGATATTGCTCCTGACAGTTCACAGAGAGGCTTCCTGTTGATCCTATGCTTTCTCCTATGTTCCCACTCAGGGCAATCTCTGCCCCTTCTCTACTTTACATGCTCCTCCATCGGTGTGTTTCACTGAAGTTTATACTCCACCTACGGAGTAAGGGCAGACAGAATTGCATTTGAAGCTCCATGTGCTACGCCTTGAACAGTCAGAGGAGTCAGTGTTGAGCAGCACAAACCACTGTTCTCTTCACGTGCCAAGTATCTAAAAATACACTCAAAAAGCATCAATAAATTAAAGAAAAGCATTCAACTTGCACTTATGTAATAGAAAACCGAACTACAAAGCAACAATGGGCATCAGGTAAATGTATCCAATACAATTTGCAGGCATAATTGAAAGCATTGCTGCCTAATCAAACATCTAAAAGCAAAGCATGCTCAAACAAAATGTCTATAGACTCATTAGTTGGCAGCCATTCCATTACAATCACACATAATGTCAGTAGTGCCTTGAACCCATGCCAATGACAACAGCATAAATTTTGCATCTCATTTCTATGGTCATAAAATTAATGACCAGTTTAAAAATACTTCTTTGCAAAAGTTATTGCCTAAAGAAATGACATGAATGTGTCCCTGTTATGCAGCCACAAGTATAATTATGGAGTTGATGCTCATTAATATAGTTTCTTGTTTCCCCAGAATAACATATGATTTATCTGGAAGCTGGGGGGAAAATAGATTAATTAAAGGTAGATATTTAACAGTCACAATAACAAAAATATGTACATGAAGTGACCCTACTCTCCAGTTTCTGCAACTTAAACTAATCTCTTACAGGTTTGATAGCAGAATCAATATTTTATGATGTCTGTGTAAAAAAAAAAAAAAAACATACAATGTCATTCCTTATTAAATGCTACCTTTTCCATTACAGCTTATTTATTGATTCAGGAAATAATGCATACCAAAGGGTAAGTTTACCACATTAGGAATGGAGCATAAAACAAACTCTCTTCATTGTAACAAGGGCTGTACTTCAGTTCCTACCCCCTGTACTGAAGACTTCAAACAAATTTAGTTGGTACAAGCTCAATATAATGAATAGGACCATATTATATTATAAGAATCCAGATTTTTAAAAATCCAGACTTTTTTTCCCCCAAGAATTCATTTTCTTCTGCAACACTGAGATTATATTAATGAATTCCTAAGCATTAAAGATACTGCTTACACCAGTTACTCTAAAAAGGAGCAAGCAAGATGTTTCATCCAATGCTTCTGAAAGAGACTTGCTAGCTCATATCCTCAGATAACTAAACACTTTCAATTTATTTCTAAAAATGCCTAGACAGAATGATGCATTAAAACTGCTCAAGTATAAGAGAAATAAAACAACTCATGAAAATAAAAAGACATGTAGGTCACACCACCCTGCTTCTTGCCATTTCAGAAGGTCCCAAGTCAGAGCATGTTGAAATCAGTTCCTCCTGTCCCCTCTCTACTGCAGTAAGAACCCACCAAACAAAAGACTGGATGAAGCAGTCAAGCAGACCAAGCAAGGTTCTCACTACACAGTTTGTCATAAGAACAAGTAGGCAAAGCTGCTTTCAAGATGGCAGGGGTATACTTTAGCCCCTCGATAAGGGCACCTTATATTTTTAAGATGCTACTGACCCAATCCCCCAGTCACCCTGCAAGACTGCATTCTTCTGACAACCAGTTTTTCAATGCATGCTTTGCCATGCAGTCTGCTCCTACACACTCATTCCTGAAGGGCCTTCTAGGGTCCCCTATTAACATGATGATTTTTAATGGCTGGTTTTGTAAAGGTCAAGTGGAAACTCTTCAGCAGCTACTTCTTAAAACAATACTGAAACAACATTAAGTTCACAAGCAAATACGCTCCAAGCAAAAAAAGCAACTGCAATTTTTTTTGCTGAGTTGCCTCTCATTTTTATGATGCATATCACAAACAAGACCATTTTGTGCTGCACTGGTGGGTGTATCTTGTGTTACTTGAAACTGTGCTTGGCATGGACACTTCACAGATAACAGCTGCGTGTAGCTGAAAGGGACGACACAGTGACTTGCCCACAAGGAAACCTCCCAGACTTCTGGGAGAGAGTGATATTTGGCGCCCTTTTAATGCATTTGATGGTCTCTCCAGAAATACGTCATGATGATCCTCAAAGAACTGGGTAACAACTAGGCTGTATCTTTCCCATCTATGGTCAAATACTAACGATGTATTTATGCTCTTGACTAAAAAGCTCAAGTGTGTTAAAATATAGAACTTGCATGCACATGTGACTCTGGTGACCACAAGATACTGACTCCCTTTCTCAAGTCTGAAGAGACTCCTACCTGATGCCATTTCCTGAAAAAGAGTTTACAGAGGGAAAAAAAATAAAAAGGAAAGATCACCTCTTTTCAAAAACATAAAAGAAAAAATATAAAATACAAACCCTTTGCATACAGTGCTACTCTAACAGCTTGACTATTTCCAGGAAGCAGAGGTCTCAGGCTCCAGACACACTCTGCTCTGCCAAGAGCCAGAAGCATCTGAGTCATCTAAAGGTTTCCTACAGGTGCTCCCAATAATTACATAGTGAATAACACCAATGCTCTAGAGACACAGATTTACCCTCTATGCTATGGTGAAAAAAACCAAAAGTGGACCATCATCAGTTTTTATCACTGAAAAATGCTAGTTAGAAAATGTCATGTCATACTTTTCTGCATAATTTAGTGCTGCAGATCAGATATGAGGTGCACTGAATGCTTTATGGAGAACTGGTTCTGCAAATTCCCATAGTATGACTGGATTTGGCTAGTACTTTTGGTGTCTCACTTTCAACATTGAGCCAAAATATTTTGTGAAAAGTGATTAAAAATATATATTTTACTAAAATAAATGCATAGAACAGATGGCAAGTGAACTTCAAACACAAATACAGTTTCTGGAGCTTAGAGTGCTTCTGCCAACTTTAGCACTATTTTTAGCATAAATTGAAAACAAGGTTCTTTTAACTAAACATTTTGGCAGTCACAGTATTCATTCAATTAATCTCAAAACAGAGAAATGCCAAAAACTGTATAAAGTCAGAATCTTTGACAAAGTTCAGACTTTTATACCCTTAGTGGAACATTAGTCTTATAAAAAATGAATCCAATATGTATGCAAATTACCTTCATTTTCAAGTTTCTTCCCAATTCTATGACCTAGAACAGGTTGCTGAGTGTGACTACAGCTTCGTAGTTTTGCTTAAACTGCTTAGATGAAGAGTCAAATATTTCAAATTAAAAGAAAAAAAGGCAGCAGTTCCTAAGAGAAAGACATTTCTTCAGAGTTCTTCAATTTAAGAATAAAATAGACACAATAAAGGTCTAATAACTTAAAAAAATAAAATTTGATGAAAGATCAGTGGCTTGGATATAAATATAATTGTACACTTTTGGTCATAAGAACAATATGGGCTTTCTTTATCCATAAATCAACAACACCTTTAACTGTAAAAGTCAGTGTTAAATCAGGTAACATCACACATGAGAATTAAATATTTTCCCATACAATTAATTATGTCTTTCGCTTGCATGTGTACCCACTTCTCCTAAAAAGCTTCATTTTTTTTCAATCTATATAGACACAAAAGATGCTTTTATCAGCATATTTACTGACCTGACAGACAATATCAGAAGGCTTCTTTCTAATTCAAGAAAGTCCTCAAATTCATCAATCTGGTTGCAAAGAAGTATATATACACTTTCTGAGAGAGATGCACACGGGTGATTATAGTTTTAAAGAGCCTGGTTCTACTTGTACACATGCTCTTCAATGATTTTTTATTATTGTTCTTTCAAAGCCCCTTGCTTCATGCTTATGGAAGGCAGGATTCTGTACGCTATTGGCCCAAGTCCATAAGACAAGAGTTGACAAATAGCTTAGTCAAACCAGCTAGTTACTACGTGCAAAGTCAGTGGAACTTCAAGAACATTCAGTGATGAAACAGAGTGGAGTGAAAAGTATGCCTACAACACATACTTGCGGAACAACTCACAGGCTGAAGGAGCCGCTGTTTGAGAGACCAGACTCAAGTATCATTATGTCCTAGAGGAAATATATCAATTTTGAAAGTGTTAGTCCACTTCTTTCAGCCTCCAAAAATACTTCTGGATGCCTCTGAGAGCAAGACAGGTCACAACTCAAAAGATTCTTGAAAACAGCTGATGTAGTATAACTACTATACCATGACAACATACCATGACAGTATGAACCATTCTTCACCTTCCCTTTCAGGTACAACAGAGATTATTTTATTTACATTTTAAAAATGAAGTAACTGCTACCACAAAACCAAGAACAGTAAATATGGAGTTTAAATGTGCACAGTAGTTTTTATTCTTCTTAGTTACAGAGTAGTTTCCACATTTCTGCTCTCACCCTTCTTTTTTTTACTAAAAGATATTATCATTTTTCCACCTTATATGTTGAGATATTTCTTCTTTCTCTGGAGGGGGTGGAACTGACCATCACTGCTTTCTGAGTTTTCAATAATTTCCAATTTTTCCATTTTTTAAATGTCTAGGTGTGCACGGAGGTATGAAAAAGGGCAAAAAAGTTGGACCTCCCTCAGCTGCTGCCACTGCTTTGTTACACAAGGAGCTGGTCAAGAATCTGACTGCTTATCTCCATGTGAGTCCTTTGTTCTACACCTACGAAAGTCATGCCTAATTTGTACAGTCCTAAAGTAAGAATGACACAACCAAAAAAAGTTTAGAGCACACACTTTTTGAACTCTGGAAATTATACCAACAACTTATACCGCTGAATCACATTCCCTCAAATATTTTGAAAGTAAGTGCAGGCTCCTATTTCTCATAATTTTCTAATATTCCTGCATGCAGCAAATGCACAGTAATTTGGAGAAATGTATCCTTGCTTGCAGAAAACAATTGTATAACTTTCATTTTATTGAAAAATACTGAAAACTACAGTGTCAGTGTTCACAAGCCTCAGCATTTATACATAGTTCTACGACCTGAACCAGAGATATATCCAGAGAATTTTTTAAAAGGCAATGCATCCTTCTTAAGAATCAAATGTACTCTAATAAAAAGAAGACTGAATATAATTTTCACAGAAATCAGAGCAAGTTATGCAGTAACAATTACATACTTTATAAATCAAACCATTTTGCTAGAGATAATGAAATCTCATTTTTGTTAATAATTTGTTGAATTGGAAAAGAAAATCTGAATCAAATTACCAATGAAGAAAGTAAATAGACTAGAATTTTCTTGACCTTCAAATTACGCAAAGCAGTAAATGCAAACTCTGCTTTTTGTAGGCAACTCTCATGCTTATTACAGAGTCAGAGACTCAGGAAGTTATTAAATCTTCAAAAACATGCTCTCCCAAAGTCAGATACATTTGCAATGAAACAACCACCCCGCCTAATTTCATGTTAGTAATTTCCTTAATAAAACAGCATTTTACTTTCCCACACTCAGTTCTGTTAGACATTGAGAAGAGGAAAACTACATTTTATCTTCTGTAACAGTGCTGAGGTGCAATATAAAAAAATAGCAAATTATTATAATACAATTTTTAAACAATCACATAGTTGGGAGTTTACAAAATCTTGGCAATCTTGAATCTTTGGGAAGTTTTAAGTTGCACTGTCCCTTCCAGTTGAACTGTTATGGCTGCATAACTTGATTTAAACAGGCATAAGAAAGTTATGAACTTGTTGTGCCTTGTTGTAACATTACTTGCCTAATACAACTTACATATTTTCACTTTCTCAGGAGGCACTCTGTAGCCTACACATTTGAACCTCCTTGTCCAGAAACAGACAGTTCTTCAACCACTGCGAAAAGTGAAGCTTTGCATAGGCTTTTTTGACCTCGCACTGTGACCCTCATACCAGCATCCACAGGCTATAGGTCATGACCTCAAGAATTAGCATCATGGAAATAAGAGCCCTTCCAGGTTTAGTTACAGAACAGAACACTGTAGCAACAAACCCCTCAGTCTTCTCTAAACTGAACTCTGCAGTTTTGTTTAAACTCCACTAGAAGACAATAGATAACCCACACTTCAGTTTTCATTACTCGCACACTAAATCATCTCCTCTCCAGCTAAAGGTCTGAGCTCCCGCTGCACTATAAAAACATTCATTCAGAGTGGATCGAAAGCCAATATCATATTGCCACGAGATGATCCTATTAAAAGGTTAAAGAAACATCACTATGGAATTGAAGACTTTTGCAACGTTAAGAAAAAAGGTTGAAATAAGTAGTCCCTGTTAAAATTTTATCTCCTAAGCAGGCTACTTTGCATACACTTCCTCCGGGAAAAAAAAAAACCTACATCACATGGTCTTTCGCAAGGCTGCACTCTTGCTAATAAAGCGCCATTTATACTAAATTTATAATAAATAAGCTCCATAACAAGCCCCATTATATATTAAACCCTGAACTACGTTTCCAGACTAATCTTCCCATCAGCGAGCGCTCCGTGTGATGCGCTCGCTGACGGCAGCGGGCCCCGGTGGATGTGCGCGCCCCGGGCACTCGGGCCGCTGTTCCCCGCGTGCCGCAGCAGGGGGCGCCAGCCCCCTCGGCCTCGGGCGGCCGCGGCAGAGGGAAAACCGCGGCGGGAACGCCGGGGCAGAAGGGCACGGGACTCACCTTTCTCCGGGAACTCTTGAGGGTAACTGCAGAAAAAGAAGAAGAAATATCATAAAGCAACGCACACTTGCAAACCCGCGGCACGAGGACACGGCGCAGAACAACAACCAGTTTTCAGCAAGTTTTGGAGTTGGAACTTAGCGCTGCAAGTTTTCCTTGAAAATTCTGGAGTCTTATTTACTCAGTTTTCCTTTTGCCTTTGCAGTTGAGAGAATCCCCAGACACTTCAAGGAAGACTTGAACAAAACCAAATCCAGACTGAGCAGCCTCTTCTAGGAACATACATCTACTCAGATATCTTAAGGTATAAAAAAGCACAAAAATATCTTTAATTTTAGTAAACCTTCTAAATGTTAACATATTTCAAAAAGTTTTGTGCACAAGTAAAACCATTAAGCATATTTTAAAATAAACCAGTAGTTCAATGGGAAAGGTAAAAAAATCAAAAATAGTGGGTATAGCTGCAGTAAATTTGCAGATATTCGAATGAAAATGTATTAATAATTAACCAAAAATATAAAAGTTAATGCATGCCTAAATAAAAATTCCTTTTCAGCTAAGGAGATCTCAACTTATACAATACCTAGAAAACCCAAAAAAATTTATCATCCCAGAGGGAAAACATACTTTTATATACCTATATACCTTTTCTTCAGAGCTAAATCTTTGTATTTCAGAAACAAAAACAATCACAGGATGCAGTTTCATGATACAGACAAATTATCAGGACAGAGTTATGTAGAATGGCATTCAAGAAGCATTCATGGCCTATGAACTAACTGGCAAATAAAATGCAGCTGCCGAGATCATCTTTATGAACAATAAGCATTAGTAAGGGTATCAGGTCAGTCAATAAGGAGATGCTGGCAAGAAACTAGCAGAAGAGAAAGGAATGGTCTAGAGATAAGAAACTGAGAAATGCAAATAGAGATAAAAGGCCAGATCTAAGAAATCCAGTGTAGCAAGTGGCAGTAATAGATACAGCCCAACATGTGGGATGTTAAAATCAAAGACGACTACAATGTGCATGTATTTTGTAGCCTGCATGAAAAACAAAATACTGTTAACAGTGAATAATATTACAGGAAATGAGGAAGGAATTAGAAATTAAAATAAGATGTGAAACCATGGGGTCACGCAAGTGAATAGCGAAAGATTCAGTGTCAATATACTCATAACTGCAGGTTCCCTCCCTTTGATATTTCAGCAGCCAAGAAAGCATCATTCAGTTAAGAAAAAAGTCAGTAGCACTGTATCTGTAAGTCATCTGTACAGTCACAGTTAACTCAATAACCCAGAATGGAAAGCACGGGACAGAAAAAAACCATAAAATCCTACTTTTTTTAAAAGAAAGGATGGGGAAGAGCTAGTTCCCTAAGCATTTACAGCCCGAATGAAAGGAACCTGCAATTACAAGATTTTGGGACACACCTCGTGTCTCCCTCCCGTTAGTGCCATACAAAGAATGACGCCCTCACCAGATGATTGTGCCATCCTTGAAATTGTAAACAAGTGCCACAGGGGCAGAAGCACGCCATGAATGGAATGCTTAGGAGATACCATACAGGAGTGATCACTAGAAAAACACTTTGAAAACAACAATGTGAAAAGAACAGTAAGTACTAGGCTATATCCTAGCTGATAAGAGTTCTAAGTAAAGAGATTTTTCAGAGAAAATTTTGTAGTCCAAATGAAACTGTAGCTAAATCTCTTTAGCTGAATTACTGACTGAAATTAACGCACCATTGAACTCTCTCAAATCATCCTTGATATTAAAACAAAAACACCCACAGCCCTCTGCTTTGTCTGTCATAGCACTTTGCTTAAACAAACTTATGATCTAGAAATAGTTTCAGTTATGTTTCAGTTTTCTATTACAGAGCTGAACAACAGAATAGGTAATAAAGCAAAGTCAGCATTGAATTATGCTGTCTTACACCAGCTGAGTATGTTGATAGGAAGCTCATTCATTCCTTAACACATTATATTTCTCATATTTTAATGAATCTTACCAAATGAAAGGTGAAGGCAAGCTCTACCCAACCAGCTTGCAATCAGGTTTCAGAATATTAAGCAACTCAAATGGGACAAATCATTCTGATCCAATTTCTTACTAAATTGTAGCAGTTTTGAGAAGGAAAGACTTGAACTCATACAGATTTTTTTAAAAATCAGGACCTAGACAGATTTTTTAATTGTTAATATGGTTAATGTTTATTAAAAGATTACTGATAACTTAGAGATTTTCGCAAGTGACTTTATAACATTGAAGCCATGAAGTTCACTTACCTTGCCTTAACATCCTTTATCTTCTTAAGAAGAACTTCCCTTCTTTCTTTTGCTTTCTTGGATAGATTTTCTCCTTTTAGTGTTTGGGAAACAAACGTTTCAACATCTAAATAAAGAAGAAAAACAAATATACTTCAAAAAACAGGTAAAATATTGCTGTAATGAGTTTATCCTGATACTACTGTGAAAAAAAACAAGAAAATTATTTTCAGCCCTACTCACAGCATAGTTAACAGACATTTTAGATTCTAAATGGGATACATTTGTTCTCTATCTACTTATGCTTAGCACAGCAAATCCTATGGTGACATTTGATTCTTGCACAGTTAATTATGCTACGCAAGTCCTAATAAATTGCAGTCCTATAACAATTACTTTCCATCACCTAAAGTAAAAGACAAAGCTAAAACATGGAAATAGCCTTTATGCATATATTACTGCCATGTTATTTCAGAAGTTCAGGTTCCAAAGATGGTTGTGTAATTTATTATTTCAGCAGTAACACTTACCCAGAAACTAATATAGCTCACTTACTGGCTACAGTATTCTCAAGTGTTCTCACACTGCCTCTGAAATCACTGATTGACTAAAGATTCATATCTAAAGCAATCCCGAAAACAATTAGGTAGGCACAATAACCATATCAAAGGAGTCGAGCTCAACAATGTAGTTGAAATTAGGCACACCTGCACTTGTAGAACCACGAACTAAGGCTCTAGCCCTGTAAGTTTTAATCCTTATACATATAATACTTTTATACAGTCATGTAGAAACAAAGCATTCCATAAATGGTACCACAGTTCTTTTAATATAGCAAATATCCATTCCATAGGATAGAAAGAATGCAGTGTCTGAGCATTTGTGGGAGTGTAACTCCCCCGGGAGTATGTTTTCTTGATTAACAAACCAAAGGCAAAAAACAACTCTAAAACTTTCTTAAAGTCACCAATCAACGTACAATTACCCCAAAAGCAAAAAAGTAGAAATACAACCAAAAACTCCTTTTTGTTAGCATAAATGTCTCACCTGTCCGGGTAACAATTGCTTACTGAAAATGAGAAAGCATTTGCAGGTAACAAAACACCTTCTCACAGTGCCTGCCCACCCCCATGCACAGACACAAACACATATATATACATTGGCTCACTCTGTACAGATACAAATGCACATGGTTAGTACTATTTTAATCCTCTAACTTTTCCAATCAGATGAGACATTCCATTTTAATACAGAAACATAAATAACAGCCAATTAAGTACTCAACTGTCTGCATGCAAAAGTTTACATGAATATTTACTGCAGATTTCCTAAATAAAAAAATTAATAGGATACTTTTTTCCTTATAAAACAGAAACATATCACACTTTGTATTACAGGCTGCACAAAACAAGTCAAAAGTTACTCTTTGAGAACACTAGCATAGCTATTACAAAGATGTTGTTCTTTACAAATAAGTTACCAGATTATTTTTAGATGTTTAGATTATTGTCCTCAGAGTGTTGCAAAAACATTATTTTTTACAGTATTTTAGATTTCTGAAGAATGATATTGATCCCACTCCCCGTAAGACAAAGAATCTTCCCCAGTACATTTTCCAAAGCAATCCTGAATGGGGGAGACCTTCACTCAGTTCTCTGGCATTCCTTCTTTAAAAGTACAGAAGGAAAGGCACTTAACATGTATTAATGAATCCTCCAGACATACCCCCAACAGCTTCTATGCTGTACGCCAAGCACGCCTACAAAAATTTTGTCCAAACCCTTACAAAAGGTACACATCTTCGTAAATTGCAATGTTTGGACTTGCCAATCAAGCTGGCAGATGAAAACCCACAGAATCCAATGATACTGACCAACTACAAAACTAAGGTCAAAAAAACTGATACTTTTACTATTCAGAGCAAAAATCAAAACCATCAACAGTTTTTCTCTCAATAAAACCTAACAGGATTTTCCAGTACAAAACAAGCTTTCACTTGGAGAGGGACAGCCTGATTCATTATTTATTTCTCCATACTTTATATATTTCTTTTAAAACTTAGATAGCAGCTTCAAAGTTCTACCTAAGCACCAATATGCAAAAATTTAGAGGAATTAATCATGTTTATAAATCAGGAGCAACACTTGCACAGTAACCTTTGGACACTAATTAATCACAAAACTTGGCTTCAGCAGTCTTCATTTAAACTCAGGGAGCTTCTTCACTTCTTGGAAAAACTCAGCCCAGGTGAGAATTCTGCCATCTCAGATTTTGACTGACTATCAAAGCTTTATTTAAAAACAAACGCTGAAATAACACAATTAAGGAGTGTGTGGTGACTAGAAACCAAGCTGATTATTATAAAAAATTATTACCACTTCTGGCTTAAAATACACTGTAGATACAAAAACTTGAGGACTAACTACATTGCTGACAGATTTTGCTCTTTTCCAGAAAACCTAAGACTTCAAAAGCAGAAATAATAGAGAATTTTCAACCATAGAAGGACAGGGCAAAAGCAGATGTTCCATTTACTCTCAGTGCAAGTAGAGCTGGAGGAGAGAGGCAGAAAGAGAGCAAGCATATACAAGTTTCTCATTTCTAAACAGCAGCAGTTACAGAAGACATCCCTAGGATGGCTTCCCTCTCACATGAGTACGTGAAACAAGTTCTTCAAGCTTAGGTGTATCCACAATCAGGGTTCACTGCTTTCATCATAGAACACTATTACTTCCATATGTCCAGAGATACCATATGGCTTGATTCATCACAGTCCCAAAATATGAAGACAGACCTGACATACTGCTAAAGAAGCAGTTTACTTGAAAATTACATTTTACTGTATCATAGATTTTTTTAATCTACTCACAATTACACAGTTATGTGATGTATCTTGTTCTAATCTACTGTTGTAAATCCATCCAGGATGCACCAGATGCACAAGATGGGAAATAGCCTAAGCTTCTCTGGACAAGAAGCCAGCAAGTCATCTAAGTTATGATTGTCTCATCACTACCTGTACTTCCACACATGGAGGAATATGGACTGCCTCAACAAAAGGAAATGTTCCTGTAATTTCTCTGACCTTCCACGAAGTGGTTTACCTAGGAATTAGAACAGAACTTGGGACTTCAGTACGACAGATCCAGGTTTCACACAATAAACTTGAAAGAGAAGCAACAAAATTTACCCATTTCCCACCACTATACTAGTCACTTATTTGCTCTCCCCTCTCCAGGATGATTCACAACTTGGTCTCTCCTGTGTAAGTTTCATGCTACTCAGAAAATCAAACTGGTCACAAGCACTTGAGTGTAGACCTGTTCCTGCTTCAGCAGCAGCCAATCCATAGAGGAATTGAAAAAGGAATAAAAGATAAACTCCAAAAAGAAAACCTCTTTGAACAGACTTCTGGTCTAAAAGCACTTTAACTATTCAGCTACCCCACAGCAGGGGAAAAAAAAAAAAAAAACACCGAAGTTACATATTTCCCTAAATTGTTCCTAACAAACTGAGCAGCTATTTAGTATCACACATTGCAGACACTTATCTGTTACCACTGAAAATATGAAAATAG
This sequence comes from Machaerirhynchus nigripectus, assembly GCA_013397975.1. Classification (NCBI taxonomy): domain Eukaryota; kingdom Metazoa; phylum Chordata; class Aves; order Passeriformes; family Dicruridae; genus Machaerirhynchus; species Machaerirhynchus nigripectus. The sequence goes on from VZRQ01009097.1 coordinate 1,526,688, forward strand.
AAAAAAAATTTAAATTGAAAAAAAAACCCACTAAACCAAATAAACAAAACCAAAGAAAAATACACAGTGGAAACCTATTTAACACCTCTTTTCTTAAGCTTGTGTGTTAGACTGCTTAATAGCTTAAATACCCATACTTGTTGCTCTGTTTCTTAAAGCTCATGATGTTAAATTTGTTTGTACCACACCCCAGAGAAACTGTTTGCCTGCAGAAATGATTAAAAGCTACCAAACTGAAAGATCCGATTAAAACAATTCACTCACAAATTGCTCTGCCAATACAGGTTGCAAACTGACAAAAGGGAAGTCACACCACAGTCTAGCTTTGTCCACTTCAACCACCTCATACATTTCAGAACTTAAGTGCCAGTTCACAGAACAGTCAAAAGCTTAAAAGCCATTTTAATTTCATTTTCATCTACAGTCCTTTCACAGGGAGAAAATATTTATTTTGCATTTCATTGTTAAAACAGTTTATGGTTCTCTTTACTTCAGTGATTTTAAACAGACAACACTGCAAGATTTTCATTGTTTTAAAGTCTTTGGAGCTATTTTCTTTAATGAAGGCTGAAACCACACAAATGGAATTTTTCAAGAACATTGTAAATTTCTAGCCCAAAGCAAGTGCTTTGTTAAAAGAGTGCTAAGCATAACAAATCATAGCACATTTGTTGTTTACAGGGTTTAATATTGTAAATGTAAATCACACTTAATAAACAAACATACTTAGGACAGAACTACCTCTATTTTGTGCCAGGGTGGGCCAAGCAGATTCCCACAGAGCCACTCAAAGACTGTGTGCTGGGTCATCCTTTCTCCCCTCCTCCAGCAGATAACCAAAATGTTACCCAATCGCATTATCAACAAGTTAATCAGTCCATCATGGACACATCAACCGATGAGTGGACACCATTCAAACGACAAGAGAATAATCAGGAAGCGGCAGTGAGATAGGAGCGCTCCCACACTCGTGGCAGGGCACGCGTGCAGCTCCGCCTCCACGGCCCCAGGCGAACGCGGGCCCGTCGCGAGGCTGGCCACGCACCCATCGCGGGACGGGGGACGCTTGCGCGGGGTAATCCGGCAGCTGGACTGCCACTCGCACAGGAAGGCAACGGCCGCTCAGCAGAACCATTCCTCCAGCCAGCCACCAGCCTTTTCCCCATCTCTCTCCTCCACCTCAAGGACTCAGAGAGCCAGCAGACGGCTGCCAGCCAGAAAATTTGGGACGGCAGGCCAGAGAATTTTGGGAGATAGCTGCAAGCTAGGCACATTTATTACACACACACTGTCCAAAGGTGACCAATATTAAACAGACTGCCATGTATCTTTCAGCTTTACACGGGCTGGCATTAGAAAGCAATTAATTTATTTGATTTCAGAGTTTTCATGTGATTCATTAATAGAGAACAAGTCTGAAGACAAACTATCAGGCAATATTTGTCACTGCCTGCTCTCTTAAATAAAGAAATATTTGAGAATTTTGCTTTTGCTTTCCCCCTGCCTTCGCAACTATATTTTAAAGTCTCTCTTCAGAGTTTACTAAATTGCCTTTTAAATATATGTACACTTAATAAGAAACAGAATACATGATGGAAAATAAAAGTGACTGAACTTCAAGATGTCTAAAAGTACTACATTTATCCAGCCTAACAAGAAGGTGAGTATTCCTTTTAGTGCAAAGTCCTGGAACGGACTGCCTTTAAAAACTGCTGTACCTTAAATCCCCAGAAGCAAGGTTAAGTTGCTGTGTTGACACATACGAAGTAAGTATCATGAAAAATGTTGACGCTCAGCAGTTTTATTAGTGATTTTAAAAGCAGAAGTATACACAAACTGCTAAGACTCCTCAAATGAAGTAAATAGATAAGGCATCTCTTTTAAAAGATTAAAAAAGAAATTATAATCAAGGGCTATATATATATATAGCTACCTATCTATCTCTAATCTCATTGGCCGAGTAGTTGCGTATCCTCTCTCTACATTAAAGAGGTGAGAAAAGATGAAGCTGTAACATATTAAGCATATAATGAAAAAAAACCACACCAGTACAAATCATGATCAAGTTACAAAGTGATTCCAAACGAACGATAATAAAAAATGTTAAGGATTAACCTAAAGATTTACACTGTATGCCACATTGTACTGTGTCTATTGTGGTTTGTTGACATATGATTATGAAAGAAACGTAAACCCAGTCAGATGAGAAAGATAGACTCCATGTTAATTGAAAAAGACAAACTAAGTGAATAATGAGTATATAAAAAATAGCCTATGCCATTTTTATCACCCATATATGACACTTATTTCCAAATTTATGGCAGAGACAATTGAACTATGTTTCAAATCACTGGAGGTTATTTCTTACCAGGAATCCCTCTGTGCATTTTTTTCACCTCACTGTTTCTAATCTTATTCCATTACTATTGGAATACATACATACTACCAAAGCTGTAAAAAGATGTCTACTTAAAAGATGTCTACAATAATCAACCTGGTTTATCTTGTATAGATGGTTCTTCAGCAAGAACTTGCATTTGTTACAGCCTTGGAAACATGGAAATGCTATTTTTAAAAAAAGAGTAAAGTTTTAAACAACAGTATGCTTTTAAATTTGAACCAACCAAAAAAGAAGAGCTACACTGTACCTAGAAGGCTTTTTCTATGACAGGCGTGTAAGAAGCAAGTCCAGGAACAGCTGACGTGAAAGATGAAGATGGACAGTTCATTTTTTGGGGACCAGAGGTAAATATAACCAGCATAGTTCAAAAATAAAAGGTAAGCAACTTATGCACTGGATCCAGTGCCTTGTAGTTTTCTTGCCTTGCCCTTTTCTGCAAACTATTTCCAAGATGCAACTAAACGAGTAGGTAAACAGTATTACTTGAAGAAAAAAATAAGAGGAAACACACAGAGAAAGGTGATTTGGATAATATAACAACGCATTTAAACAAACTGAATAATATCTGGGTAGAAATTATCTTTAGGGCAAGAACATTGGTTTCTATTTCATTCTGGGGTTTTGTTTAATAGAACAAGGAAAATGGTATTAGGATGGGACATCAGGTTCCATATAAACTAGAGAAAATTTTATCCTATTTTCACAGCAAAAGTCTTTGTAACTTTTAAAATATGAATACAGAAGATTCAAACAAGAAATACTGCCAAGTGTGAAAGGAAAATTGAACAAAAGACAAAGCAACAGCACCCATACTATAGTCACAGGTGTCATGAACAAGGGAAAACATATAAATGATACACATATCTAATGAGCATGAAACCATCAAAAACTGTGAAAAAATAAAGAAGTCTTACCTCCAACTAAATCTTTATTACTGAAAAAAACTCAGTAATTTTTTTTCCAATCAAGATGACTGAAGCAACTAGTCTGGTTTACATTACAGAAGAAATAATATGCCCTTGGGGGAAGAAGCAGCCTCCAAACTCCTTCTCAGCTATGAAGAAGCCAAAACTTAGTAAGGAAAATTGAAATGAGCAGGCCTCCAACAAATTATGCAACCAGAAATAATTTGAGGGGACAAAAAAAAGTATCATTCCACTTTGCCAAACACCCACAAAAATATCACATAAACACAACAGAGGATGCCTTTTCAAAAGAAGAAAAGGCAGAGCAGGGTTGGGCTTCCTTCACTAAATTCCACAGTCTCAAGCATCATTTGGAAGTGCAGGGACATGGGCAGGGAATGAAGAAGTTACATACACAACCACACACCTCCGAGGTGCAAAGAAGATGATACGAGAGCAACAAACTTACTTTTTCCTCCTACCAGGAGTTCCACTCATGACCAGAGGACCCTGTTTCTGCCTCCAGTGTTTCCCTCCCACCACCTGAACAAGTCAGAGAAGACAGGATGGGATTGTGCAATCCCAATAAACCTCTGCAATAAGCCTATTGCCACACTGACCTTTCCCCTTCAACTTTACAGAAACAGCTTCCTCCTGTTTCCAGCTAATGCAGTTAGCCCTGAGCTCAAGCTGTGCTTCTGCCTGGAACATTTCAGCGCCACTGATATGCAACTATAATGACCCTGCCAGCATGTGTGACAGAATTTGTTTTTGTGTTAAAGATATAATATTGTTTAGGTTCAAAGTAAAGCACTCACAAGTCAGAAAGTTTCCTGTGCAACTTTAATTCATCCCCTGGTGTGTTTATTCCCATTATCACCATGTTTAACTACAGGAGCACTTAGTATGTTTTCCAGTAGGACTCCTACTTGTTCATCACAGTGGATGGACATAGTCCAACCATCAATCAAGGGTAAGCAGGCATAAGGAAATCCATATGATCGTTCCTCCACTTGTTCCAGTGGAGTTGGAAATCATACGGAAAAAGGCCAAGGGAAGGAAGAAGAGCAGAACAGCACAGTATTTATGAGATTTTGCACCTGTGAGGGCCTCTCTGCTATGTAACATCAGGCTAAAATACGGTGCTTGTCGCTAGCCATTAGCTGCATGTTCTCAATTGAACCTGATATGAACAAGTACCTGGCACTTGTAATGGCCACTGAATATAGACATCCAACTCATATTATTTTCTGGAGAAACCAGCACAACATTGAGGCAGGTGAATTTGAATTCTGATTCTATTCCACCATTGATTATTTTTTGAGACCCCAATCACATCTTGTTTATTACACTAATTTTACCAATGGGAAAATAATATTCCCTCATCTTAAAGAGGTGCTGGATCAATAACTGTGAGCCATTAAAATAACACATTAAGAAGCACCCTCGAAGAAGAGCATGCAGAAATTAATAACTATCTACTAACTGTGGTCTTTGTATTGTGTAACAGTTTCTTAATGAATAGTAAAGATATTACAGAGCTCCCTTCCCTCCTCCATTACCATATATCTTCACTACAGGAATAGTTTGAGCAAAAAAAAAGCAGAAGCCTACATAAAGGATTCACAGATCCTACACATATCAGTGAAAGAATTGCTCATACACCCTGGATTACTCCCATTTCTAAATTTTATGTACTTGACTGATAACCTAAAAACAAGAAAGCTTAAGACAAACTGTAAAGAGTAATGCCATATTTTATTTTTCAAAAATAAGCAGGTTATTTAATTTTAACATTGTATAACCATACTGAAAGTAACAATTAAAAGTTGCAAACTATTAGTTACTACTAGTAATAATAAAACAAATATTTAAAGATCATTGGTAAATAATTCCATTGTCTTCGTAACTTCAGTTCTATAGACAGCACAAAAGAAACCATCTCATTTTCTTCCAGAAAAGCTAAAGCTGTACATACTGTACAAACATTAGATACCTGTACATAACTTAGGCTGCTGATCATAGCAACTCTAAAAGTACATATACACAACTCTCTTGAGGAAAAATAGGGTTCTCAGTTTCACTTCAAAATACAAACTTTTGTGTCTCTCCATGGCACACTGGATAAAGATGGGGAGAAGGAAGGACAAGGAGAAAGAAGGAAGTTGTGTAAATAAAGTACCACGACTGAGAAAGAAATCACAATCTCAAATGATCCCATCTGCATCACATCCTTCCCCTCAAAATTCTTAAAGCCCTTAAAACACTGAAGAGTTTCAAGATGAGCTTCACCCAGTGAAACTAGCACCAAAACAACCATACATGCTGCTCATCTGACCGTGAGAATTCAGTATTGCCACAGAAAATACCAGGATTTGGAAAGGCTCTCTAAAGGTAATATTTGTTTTTATAAATGAATAAGAATCCATTCTACCATATGAAATCATGACAAGGTTTCTCTTTTTTTTTTCTCATGGCCTTCCTTGCAAATTTTAACTACAGATGGTATGATATGCAAGTGACATAGTTAGAAACTGCAGTTAGAAACCACTTATGGCAGTTGGCAGAAGATGAGATGTGGTAATAGCAATATGTTTCAAGCATTAGCTCTGACAGTCAAAGTGTTAAAAAACAAAGAATACTCTGTGAAGGTGATGAGCTGCACTAGACTCCAGAAGGTGCCCAGCCATGTAATTGAGTGCTTGGACTCAGAAGGAAGATTTCAAAAAGCGTGGGTAACTTGAATGGCAAAGTCAGAGCTACACAAGTTCCTGAGGCAGAAACAGAAGTTCTCAAAAGAAAAATTAATGAAATTAAAATGGTTTCAGGATAGCAAACTTTTCGATAAAGATACCAGAAAAGCCAACCTTTAATATACAATTTATTTTAATTAACAACAAAAAAAAAAAAAAAAAAAAACAAACAAAACGAGTTCTTGAAGGTAAAAGATAACCACCCGTATTCGGAATTCTGTACTAACACTATAACCTTTCACGGTGAGAAATCATCCCATGCCTATGCTCCAAAGCATCCTGAGAGCGTGGACAGTCACGGTCAGAGGTGTGTGACGGATATGACAATACGCCAGCAGTTCAGTAACCCTTTCGTCCGCTCCTCAGCTGTTTAGTGGGGAAGTTCATTACTTTTTTTCAGCTGATGCAGGCAGCCGGCCTTGCCGGCACACCCCGAGGGAAGAGGAGACTTCCTCCGGATGGCTCGGCGGTCACCCCGCGGTCACACACCCCGCACACGTGTCCGCGGGAGCCCTCGAACACCTCACCCCGGCTGGGCGCCCGCAGCCCCCGTCCGGGCGAGGCAGGGGGGAGGCGTCCGCTTCCAGGCGCGGACGGGGGCTGCGGGCNNNNTCCCTGCAGGGAAGCGAGCCGGAGCGCTGCCGCTCCCCACGGACGGGCACGGCGGGAGGAAGTAGCCGGGGATGAGGAACTGGGGGGATGGGAGGGAAAGAACCCCCGAACCCGTGCACTGGAAGCAATCGCCCAGCGCTCGCCGAGGAGCACTGCGCCGGGGCCGCGGCTCCCAGGGCTGCTGCCCCCGAACACCCCGGCTCCCCGGCCCGTCACACACCCACCGGCCCGCCCCC
>VZRQ01009097.1:1534020-1605531 GCA_013397975.1 Machaerirhynchus nigripectus
GGCGCTGCCTCCCACGTGACCGCTGCCGGCGGCCATGGCGTGTGAGGGCACCGCGCGGGCCCGCCCTCGCGCCAGAAGCAAACATGGCGCTCAGCGCCGGCTCCCTCTGCGCGTCTCCGCCCCGAAGGCCAGGAAAAGCTGGCAATTGGATGAGAATGCCCGGAGGCCTCTCTCTGATTGGCCCAGTGATTGTCCCGCCCACCAAGCCAGGGGTGGGCAGGACTGTATCGGTGGGTGCGAGGGGTGGAACCTTGGGATTTAATTTCTTCCGAACAACTTTCCAGCCTTCTTTCAGACCGCGGTGCTGACCGTATCCGTCTCGGCTTTCTGTCATTACCAGTATTAGGGTTTAGGATGGCAGACTACAGCCTAATCTCATGCCTCTGCCAGTATCCCAATGGTTGCTGCTGGCAAAGTCAAGCCATGGAACTTGAGGAAATCAGTGAAGCAGTGGAAACAGGCCCGTTCGTATTGGTGTTTGTTAGCACAGGTGTGTGGTTAGCGGTAGAAAGAGATGCTGTTGCTAAGCAACACAGCTGGGCTGCTAGAAGGGCCAACTTTGCTGGAATGTTGCTTATGGGGCAGCTTTGGTATGTTTTTCCCACAAATCCCTAGTTGTATGTATTTGGAGCACATTGGTGATGTAATATATTTAGTGTAGAAATAGTCAAAGTAAACTCTTAGCATGTGTTTCTGTGGCCTGGATGGTTTTGGTCTGTATCTGTGTTATTGCTGCAGAAAGTGTTTGTGTTAGAGCTATGGTTATGTTAGCCCATCTGTATATCATACCGTCGTAGGAAAAACACCAAGTAAAAGAAGTTCCATTTATGAAATTTCATCTTCATACCAGTGTAATTATATTAACACTGGTGGCACAGCTGGCAGTATGGCCGTATAAGTGAGATATTAAACAGCTCTGTAGTTCTGCTTGGTGTGCAGTTGGTGTAGTTCTGCTAGCTGTGCCTGCTGAGGTCTGCAGTGTAGACGTGGTGTTAGATTATATTGTTCTCCTGACCTCTCACATCTCTTTTAATCACATGGAGCAACTAATCTCAAACACATCTGCATTTTCAAAGCATTGCAGTTTTATTACCCGACTTTATGGCCAGCCTGGCTGAAACTCAAGCAGTGAACTAACTGACCTGTATAATGTTATTTAATGGTTTTTATGTTAGTTATCTAATTTCAATTCAAGTGTAATAAACATGCACAGGCATCTGGGTGCATATGTGTATAAATAGATCATGCCTCTTTATTTGTATAAATACCTACTCATCTGGTACAAGAATATGTTTGATTAATTTTTCTGTAGTTGGCAAAGAAGGCTCTTTGGGCTTATGTTAAATTACGCATTTCAGATGTGCAGTCTTGGGAAGCTGCCATAAGGAATAGGAAAATGGCTTGTAGTCTAATTTGCTTGCCCTTTTTCAGGTTAATCATAATCCTACTTTCTTGTGTTGACTTTATGGCACCATCCATTTCTGTTCCAGAAATGTGTCATTTGAACTCTGTTGTAGTCTTTGTTCTGAGATCACTCTCCTGATAATTTATTCCATATGTTTACCATTTGTGTAAACTTTTCCTGTGTTTCAGAACATAAGATGGGAAGAAATAACTTACCTTTATTATTTCCCGTCCCCCATACTCTAGCCACTCTGGTTTTTCTACTTACTTTTTTTGTTAAAGACCTCCTTGTTGTTGCAGTGAAGACCAGCCCGTCACACAGTCATCAAGATTTGTGACCCAGGTCTATTTTAAGCCTTGTTAAGTTCCAGATTTACTCATAGTTCCCTAATTTTTAAATCTACCACTAATAGGAAGCATAATTCAAAACAGGCTCCTTCCTGAAACAAGTCTGGCTTCAGTGCTGTTTCAGCCTGGTTTCTGAGGATTCCACAGCTTGTGCCTCATCGAAACCAGACACACCACTTTGCCTAATCAGGCCCATGGATCAGGGGTTCTTGATGTGTGGGAAGCAACGCCACAGGGAACACACAGAAGTTTATTGTCCTTCTGTGTGGGGAGAGCAATGAAAACAGGGAGTTCAGGAGGAATCGCCTACCTGGATCTGCAGAGAGCCTACAGCAATGCAGATGCAAGAAGAATAAACTTTCCCATTCAGGAGCAGCATCTCTACTGCCTTGCCTCCCTGAAGAAATGTAACATATCTGGTTTACTGGGAAAGCCAGCATTTTTCTCTTAAATGTTCCATGCTACTGCAGCCATGCTTTTAAAATTTAGATTATAGGAGATGAATGAAACAGAACCTGTGTGCAGCTGCTGCTTGTTCTGTACATATCTTTTAACAGAAAATTAATTGGATTACAGTGCATGCTCCCTGCACTGATCCCTGCACTATTTCACACAGGCAGTAGCGGCCTCGTTGGGGATACTCTGTGTTCTCATCTGTTTGCCCTGCTGGCTGTCTGTCTTCTTTTGCTGGACTCCAAACAAAACAGCTAGTCATTAGTCAGAATATTTATATTTTTTAATTATTTAATTACATTGAACAGTTGGCAAAGATTTCTGGTATGCACATAGAGCTGATAAATGGAAGGAGCACTTACTTTCTTTACAGAATCGCTTTCTTTATAAGCACAAAAACTGTGTGTAAGAAAATCAGGAAATTATCTTATTGAATGACAGTGCTCTAAACACGGCACCTCTTTATGCCTTTTGACTGTGGTTGCTGCACTGAAGAAAAGCAGTGGTGCCTGTAACAGTGGAAAAGCAGATTCAAACCCTTGTTCCTCTGGTAAAGCATCATTAATGTTTTCTTAGGATTTGCTGCTACTATTCAAGTTAAAATTATTTCCTCACAGGCAGAGATACATTCAGGACATCACAACAGTTGCTTTGAGAATAAGTTTACACATTAACCTTGAAGCCTAAAGAAGAGCTAATACTTCAGGTAACAACTCATTATGATTTTATGTATTATTCAAAATCCATCTCCATGAAAGCTTCCTATTTTGCTGTCCTCTTACAGGCATTTTATACAGAAACAAAAACCTTGAGGCATTCAAGTATTGTTTTCACAGTTAGGTTGCATTGACTGTAGTATGTTAGAATGTGGAAACATGGTCTTGCATTTAGAATTCAGCCTATGGAATTCAGCCCGTCAAACATGAGCTGAACATGCTCTTCAGTTTATGTGATAATCACAAATGAACTAAAATGTACTCAGCGAGACTGTAAAAATTTTGAACACCAAGTATGTGTTTCTTTATTGGTTTGTGTGCTGAAAAATTGCTACAGCAACGTTTTTTTCCACAGTTTGGAGGCTTTGGTGTTATTGTTTAGTGTTCTGAGTTATAAAATCGATGCACTTTGCTTTGTGAGGGTAACCTGCCATCTACTGAGTACTTCCCAGGTCGGTACTATCTTGCTCTCAGCGTTGCCTATTATTATTTTAGGAACTCGGTTTGAGTAATTCTTAACTCCCAGGTTTAAAAACACATCTGAAGAAACACAAGTCATTCCCTTCCATCTTCATGTTTTCCCAGCTATACAACCACAGAAAGGTGCTGACCTGAAAAACTGTAAGAATGGTCCCCTAGATAATTTGCTATGTGCCATATCATAACTACCCATTCAGCTTTCAGAGCTATTGGGTTTGATGCTGAAGTCTTCAGCTTTCCAAATATGGAGCAACAAGGGCATATCTCTTCATTTTTTTACTTGAATATTTTCCAGCAATGTCTAATTTTACCTAAAAATTACCTCTGGAAAGAAAGATTGGTGTTTCTGTTACCAAAACTGTAAGATAATTAATATAATTTTGAATTTTGTTTTCTAAGCATTACATGTTGTGGGAAACATTTTTGCCTAAGAATTTCTTTTTACCCAAGCATCCATTAGATTGTATAGGATTCTACATTATTCAATATTTTATTAGACAAAAAAAAAAAATCTGTATTTCATCAAGTTCAGTGTCTTATTAAAAAAAAAATTATTAAGAAAGCTCCTATCAGATAAAGGCTTCAGAGTTTCAGTAAGATCCTGTTTTGAGGTGATTTTCCAGCTGGATTGATTCAAATGGAACATCCTGAATGTTAGTTTTGGCACAGGTGTGAGATTTCAGTCGACATTTTTTCTCATAAAATCTATGAAAGCAAGCCAAAGATAACTCCCCAAGTGTTAAAGAAGAAGATTTCTGCTGCTTATCATGCGAATAGTGCTAGTGAAGTCTGGAGACAACCAGATTAATAAGAATTGTGAGATTTCAGCTCATAGTAAATCCATTTGTTCTTGTTTGTATCTCACCCTTTGTTCTTCAACATCTTAAATGCTGAAGAAGTGAAGACTCTTCCTTTGCCTGTTTCTCCTCTTCAAGATGTATGGAGAGGTCCTGATGGGTCTTTCTGCAGATGAGTATGGTTTTAGAAAGGAAGTGGGAAGGGGAGCTCTGTTTGACTGGAGTTAATAATTAGATCTTATGTAAACTTTTCTTAACCCCCTATGCAGTCTTCATATCTAATTAATATTTTGGAACTGTGATGATTCTTAATAACTTTGAGGTGAGTAAACATGCTAAAACATCATCTTGCATTCTCCAGAAGTAAAATCTAAACCTCATCATTCTTTGAGAGGTAGATGAAATTGTAAGAGGAACTATGTAACCTCTAATCTAAATTTAGCGTTCTTTCTAGTTCTTTTAGCCTCTTATTAACTATGGTATAACGCATTGAGTCGTATTTTAAACAAATGATACCGTAGGTAATGGAATTAGTGAAGAGTACTTTTCCTTGCATTTCTGTATGAAGATCCTATATCCTTTTCCTATTGCAATAGAATGAATTCTATCTGATCAGTTCTATCCCTGTGCCATAAGGCACTCACCATCATCTGAGCCATTGCCCTGATTGTTCTTCTCCATGCCTCTTCCTCCATCACTGAGAAAGGGGCAGCATTTTTTGTGACCAGTTTGGAGGTATTGCTTTGTCTTTTGGCCTGTCAGGAAACTTCTGCTCATTGACTGCTCTGCAAGCCAAACGGAATAGGTACCCACTGAGCCCAGGTGACTCTTTTCTGCAGTGGTGTCATTAGCCTGCCTCATCATCCTTCATCCAGCAGCTGCTTTTCAAAAAATTTTTAAGAAGGTAGTATCTGAAGACTGTATCTACCACATACAGCAATCAGATTTTAGAGTGAAATCAATAGGTGGACAGGTGTTCTTGTGTAATCAAGCAAAATTTGTTACTTCGGAGACTTGGAGGTAAATTTGACAATAATTAGCAGAAGCCTTGAGGCACAGGCAGCTTAAGTGTGCCTGTCTGTGTTTTGTGAGCATCAGGGCAATCCCCTTTTTAAATTTCCCTCTTCCGTGCATTGTAGAAGGAACAGTAACAAGAAGTGGGGAAATGGGGTTTCCAGTGTTGCAAAGCTTTTCTGTGTAATGCTACATTTCCCTTCACAGGGGAAATAAAACAGTCACGTAGTTTTAAAGTGGAACTGAATCAGAATCAGAGTAAAATCTAAATGAAATTTGTGCATTAAGCTGTGGAATACAGGCTCATAGCCTCTAAAGAGCCAGTCTTTAAATTGAAATAAAGACAAAGAGCTTTCTAAACAAGTGGCATTTCTCAAAGAGACACACAGAGACTTCAACTAAATTAGTGCAGTGGTAAGCTAAGAGTTAAAAAAGAAGATGCTGTGTTATTTTTATTTTAAAAAAGTCAAAGTGCACTTTTAGAAGAGTGCTCCCATTAGCCTAAAAATGAATTTTTGACAGATTATTGTCTAGCTAACAAGAGCTAAATGTTGCATCATATGTATAGGCATTCACTCTCTTTCTTTTTAAAACATCTCAAATGAATTTTTGTTTTAATGTGCTTAACCCAGGGTTTTTCCTTGAGGCACTCCTAGCCTTTTTTTTTTCCCTACTCTTTTGATTGCCACAAAGAGTAACAAATCTGAAAAGTATCATAAAATTTAAAATTAAATATTTTTAATTGTCTGAATTCAGAATTGTCTATTCTTGTCTGAATTCAACATTGTTTCTGGGAAACATAGATGAAAATCTTCAGGCTTCATGTAGAAAGGACTGGCCCAAGTGAGGCAGATATATAGGCTTATTTCTTGCCATGCAAACTCATTTTCTCTACAAGATGAACATAATCAATTATCTTCTTTAAAATGATACATAGATATGTAAAATATCATGCCAAATAAGAAGCATTTGTTGTCTCCACTAGAAATTGCATTTGATTTCATTTTATTAAAGTGCTCATCTGATAAGCTTCACCTCGATGGATTTAGTTTAAGCTGTGAACTATTATTTTGTAAAACAGAGAACCTTGGAAAACTCCTGATGCAAATACACTTTATTTAAAAAGTGTCTTCTGGGATATCACATGACTTACAGTGAGAATACCCAATTAATAAAATAGCTTTTCTCAGCAAGTATTTCTACAATAATGTCCATAAAGTACAGTGTGCCTGGCTAGAAGTATTCCAAGACAATCACAGCAATATGCTAAAGAGGACAAGCAGACTTCAAGCCAATATTGTCTCACTTTTTTTTTACTTCTTAATTTAATAAAAAGCTCTGAATACAGAGACTGATGGGTTTTCAAGTTCTGACTGACAGGTTTTCAATTGATCTTGATGTTTTATAGCTCCCAACACTTGGGTAACTAAGCACCTTACAAACCCAACCAAAACAGAAACCTTAGGAGGTAAAGAGGAGTTATTACCCCCAGGCTGTAGAAACAGTGCCCAGAAGGAGAAGTGGCTTTGCCAGACTTCTGTCTTCTAGACGGGGTAAATATGTGGCAGCATGTGGAGATCAGGTCACAGGAATCCTGAAAAAGTACGTCCACTGCTGAGCAATACCACCCCTCCAGCAGGCCACAGTAATCCTTCAGCTGTCACTGGCTCACTGGAAGATCATTTAATTCCTGTCCTTTCTGTGAAAAGTGTTATGTATAGAGTCCTTATATTTTTGCAGTCCTGGAGTGTACATTTTGGGGCTACCCTACATCCCCAGCAGCTGGCACAGTTCAATCCTGCTCGCTTGGCAGAACTGCCTTCATCACTGTTTTTTGCAGCTTCTTTTCTTTCCTAGGCATGAGCCTGATGCTAACATTATAGATGCTGTTAGCAGCTTAAAAGCTAAAAACCTTAGAAGGAGACTGATCTGGTTTACATTTAATTTAAGAAATTAAAGTACCTTATAAGTCTGCTTCCACAGGATCATGTTTGCCTTCACTAACATCTGTATGACTCTTCCCAGATGGGTATCTCCTGGCTTCAACCATAATGTGAAGAAGCACCTCAGCCTCATCTCCCATCTATCTTTGCTGTTCCCATTGAAGCTGCTGACCTGAAAACCCTCTGCCACTTCTGTAGTGTCTGTGGAGCAAACGTCTCCATGATGTATAAAGCATATTTATCCATAAAGTATGGAACTGTTGTGCCTAAATCTAACACTGCTAATCATTAGAGATTCAACATACTAGACCTAGTCAGTGACAAATAAAAGAAAACGAGGCCAGGGCATGGACGGCAGTCTCAGGGCTTCCCAATCAAATGCTTGATTTTTACCTAATACACTGATCTATCTGACCCTTTTCTGCTTAAAAGTTTATCAATGCAGTTATTCCTAATGAAAATATTAAATATGGTGCCAAACTCATGAGCCAGAGGGCTGTTTTTTCAAGTTTTTCATTACCTGCTAAGTAAATTAATTAATGCAAATGAAACTCTAGTGTCATAAAACGACATCCTGTTCTAATTGAAGACAATGGCAAAACTGCCATTGACCTCCATGGGAACAGGTTCAGGCCCATAACTTTCATACATTGTACATTAAGCGACATAATCAGAAATACTATCTTCTCCCATTAAAATGAGATATAGATATAGCATGACAAGTAGCAGCACAGGGACTCTTCTGATGACTGTAATTAGAGGTTTTTTATGACAGGTTAGGTATGTTTAATATGCAATTCCACATTGCCATTATACTATCAGATTCTATTCAGGATCTTTACATATAGCATAACAATTCAGAGGCAGATGAATGTTCCCAATATTTCAAATTCAGCAGTTTTGCTGATTTAGCACCTTCTGAAGCATGCACCATGTGGTGAACAAACACTGCGAGCAAAGATGTTTTCCTCTGAGATTTGCCAGGGATTTAAAATTTTAACACTTTCCTACTCTCCTTACAGATAGAAAAAGTGTTGCTATGCAGGTACAAAGAGCTGTGCAATCATTCTAATAGGTATAATTTCATTATCTCTGAGGAATTTAAGTGTGGAGCCAACTCCATGTATTAGTTAATAACCAATCCATTACTTGATTAAGTGACTTACATGAAGAAAGCTTATCATCCATAGATTTGTCTGCTTGGAATTAAGTCATAACAAGATATTGAAAATACATATTTTTTCAGGTTTCAATATCTTACGTAAAAATCATTGTGCCAGAAAACAATGAAAGCTTCTGAAGAATAATAATATTCCTTAAAAATAGCAGATGCTGTAAATGCATAAAAATAATATAAAAATAACCTAAGGCGCCACTAATTAAGCATGAGTCAGTGCTTCCAGTAAATTCATGGCAACTGCAAGCAACAGGAAAAGAATTGTCCATCTCAAAGCATTGCCAACTTAGTGTATAAACTTGATCCAAAGGGTTTTAATATCTCATGTATTTAAGACTGCCAGTTCATATCCATATATACAGTTGCCTTCTCTTGGGATTTTTCCTTCGCCCCTCAACTTACCTGTAGCTTCTTCAGAAAGTCATTACCAAATGATATAGTAATATTTAGAAATTATTATATGAGCTGGCATGTTTCTTTCCATAGTGTTTGGAGTGTATTTTGGCCAGGAAGCCTGAAGCTAAATACTCTGTCATTCATAAGCCATGCCAGGGATTCTTGGAAACACCTGCACCTTGCAGTTATGCAAATGCCTTTGAGATATGTCAGAACGCTGTTTATTTGCACCATACCAACCACATGTCATCTGAATTAATTTTCACATTCTTGTCTTGATGGGACATGGCTCTGAATATAAAAATTGACATGTGAGTGCAGTGTGGTTAAAGAGGTATTGATGCTTTGCCAAAATTATGCAACAGATCTTTGCTGGCCAGCCATAGGATTAAACTAAGGTATCTTTGTGAGTTACATATTAACAGCACCAATGTACAGATATGTATATTCTTTCTCAGAGATGCATCAAGAGATCAGTCCAATAGTGATGTATTTGTGGTGAGAGTCAAAGATACAGCAGTACAAGAGTAGTACCACAGTCTTGAATAAATGCAATACATCAATGCTTCCCAGCACTGTCCTGCATAACAGCAAACACCTTGGGGTGAAAACCCCTGTGGACAGTTTCTTCACGCCTTTTTCAGCAAAATCAGGTCGCTTGGAGAGAAGAAATGAAGTAGAAGAACCCATGTTCACTTGTAGTCCTTTAAAACAACTTGTTCTTTAAAAGATTCAGTAACATAACAGTAGCAGCTGGTGCTGGAATCTGTATCAGAGAAGATTCAAACCTGTACCTCAGGAAGGCTGCAGCAAGATTTGTTATCTCCTGTGTTGTGGCTTCATGAACATAGATCTGAAGGCTGTATTACTCAAAAGATTGTCCTTTTTCTCTCAGTCTCTGTCTCTTCCATATTTAGTTTTCTTTCGGTTTTGTGACACTAGCAAAATAAATAATGGCTTATCTGAAAGCAGGACTGTAGGAGGAGAATCTGATCTGCACATTTTTGTCACATTTCATGCCATATATTTATCTAAAAGGGGTGGGGATGGCATACTGGTAGGCGTAGTGCTTCTATCACACAGATTGCTAGCTGCATCTATCAGTTTTCTAGAAAAGAAAAAAAATAATGGTGTCAAGCTTAACACTTGTTTCTATATATTCCTAAATCAAAGAGGAAACTTGGGAGGTAGATGATGATTTGTTTTCACTGCAAGGAAAATCTGGGTATGTCTGGGTATTCCTTACGGAAGTACACCACTTCTGAGGGACGTGGGAAGCCCCGCCAGCCCAGTCGGGCTCTGATCAGGGGAAGCTATCAAGTAAGGGACTCCAGATCACATGGGGCTTGTGAGTGCACAGAAGAGCAAACAGGTAGTTATCTTTGATCTATTATTTTACAGAATATATTGCCTTCTTTCTAAATAAGTTGAGCACTGGACCTACTAAAACAGCTTTGGTCTTGTGATTGATTTCTGAGGGAGGTTTTTCACAGTCTGGCATGTATGAAAGATCCTGCTGTTTTCTGTGTGGATTCTCTTAGGTCTTAAAACTCACACTTCAGCCTCTCTACAGAATTTATAGAGCCTCCTTTCCTATTCATCTTCATATTTTCATGAACTTTTAAATAATTTAAGTGTCTGAGAAACATTTGCTCATTTCTAATGAGGTTTAAACTAAGAAGTTTCCAAGACAGTGTTGGGTACATATATAAACATATGCAAATAAATGCATAGCACCAAAAACACCATATTCTTGGGTGGCTTTGTTAAAATGACACATTATGGATAGTAGCTGCCTGCAGGAATTGATGTCCAGTTCCATGTTTGAAGCTGGACGTATTCTCCTTAATTATAATAAAAATGTTACCTGTTTTTGTTACAGCCTACTGCCTGACCACATTCTAATGTGCCCATGGCAAGGAAAATATTGCTTCCATTCCAATTGGCATAATGAGAAAATGCTTTTAATGTGTTGGCTTTAACACAGTATTTATCAGAACATTATCCTTTGAAATTGTCAGTTTATGGCATGATAATTAGATCTGGTACTTGAAACCTGTCAAGTAAAAGGAAGCTTTCTTCAATAATCGTATTCCTTTTCACTTCACAGGTGGAGCCTAATAAAGTGAACTGCTAAAAAGTATTGAGGCAGTAGGAGGCTTGGCATTTCAGTCAGTGCAAAAAGACTGCATCCCAAGAACTTGCTCATATTGTTTTTCCATATACAAGCCTTCTTCATGAGTAAATCCTCTCTTACAAACTGGAACTATAGACTGTTGAGCAATAAAGGATGGAGGGAAAGAACATGATGGTGTAACTAATAAATAATAAATTCATGGGTAATAGCTAAATATTAATAGGAAATCTCAAATACTTACTTTGGTGCAGTATCTGTTGTTGAATGAGATGTAGTCTGGCTTGGCCTAACCTGCAAAGCTGACTGTGTCCCAGCTCACAAGAGAGGCCTTTTCAATGTACATTTCCTAAGCACTGAGATAAACTCTGAGAAGTAACAGGTAAAGTGTTATTCCACCCTGGAAATGGAAAGGTAAAAAGTTAATTAATTGTAAAATTAAGTCCATGGAGCAGCTGTTTCAACTGAGGGCATTGCACTACTGGAAATGATGAGAGTTAAGGTAGTTAGCCTGAAAATTACAGAATTACTTCCGAATATTAATTTGCTTAATAAATTGTTCCAATAAATAATCTTTAGACGAAACATGGTGAAAGAAAGCCTTATTGAAGAGGTTAAGACTTTCACAAATTTAACTAATTCAGTCCTTAATTCTATATAGTAGGACTAAGGAATAATACTGACCTTTTTCTACTTAGACATGGTTTTTAGCATCACATCTTATTGTAAATTTTATGACTTTGGGTATAATGCACATTTGATAGGCTGACACTACATGAAGTATATGAATTATATTTTCATTTTATTCATTTTTCTGAAACACAACTATTAAAACTCTGAAGACTGGCAACATGGGCATGTAATCTAAATTCCATGCAATTTCTGTAGTATTTTTAAAAGGATGTATGCATTGATTCACTCCACATTTTAGATTTAAATAATTACCACGGTCATGGTTCACTTTAAAAATGGGATTAGGCAACTTTGATGACATTGACTTACAATAAAAGTTAGGTTCTTATGTGCTGAAAATACATTGGAAAAAAGTTTCAGCCCATGCAATACTGATGGCAGCAACTGCTTGCTATTTTTAAAAATCTCAGTCTAAATTTGAATGAATGCCTAAGTAAACATTCAGAACTTGGTTCATAAACTAAAGTATGGGAAATCTGTCCTGAAAAACACCAGGGGTTTTGCCTACTAATATGCCCAAAGGTGTGCCTGAAGTCATTAGGGAACAAAGACCTGTCTGAGAAACATTATGAAGATTAATAACTGTGCATACAAGATTGGAAAGGAGCAAGCAGAGGGCATATTGCTTATTGCCTGTATCTATCTGGAACTGGGATGAAAAATAAATCAAATCCAGAAAGGTTTTCAGAGAGATTTTAGGAAAAAATTAAGAGTTGTAGCTGGACAAAGGTGGTCCCAGTATAAGTACAAACAACCTTTCTTCTTACCTCCTAGAACATTTGAGAGAAATAAGACCTTCTCTGAAAAGGAGGCTGATGGTAAGACACAGGTGCAATATTATCATATTCATTTCGGTAACAGAAAGAATTTTTCCTTGCTAGGATAACTGAGAAGTTTCCATTTTGAATATTCAGGCATGTAAGATGATGAGGTGCATTAGAATGTGTTATCTAGGTTTTGGCCACCTTGTTTCCTAAAAAAATAGGGTTTCTTAAAAAATTCCCACTTCAGGAATGTTTGACATACCTATGTGTAAATGGAAAACCTAGAGGAAGGATCATAGCCTCTTTGTGTCTTTTTCCCATTGACTTGTAAGACACTAGACAATAAATAAACTGAGTAATACTTTGTTTTTACACCTAGGAGATAAACAATTACCACACACACATTCAGTACAGTGTGAGAAAGTGGAGTGTCTTGGGAATTATTACAGAAAACAGTTGAATTTCATGTTCCAACACATGATACCCTCTCACGTGGCTCATCTCTTGCTTGGAAGACTTTACCCTCTGGGATGTACAGGAGAACTCCTGGAATAGAAAGAAAAAGAAAGAGATGTATGGATATAATGTCAGTCATGGATTGCACTTACTTGGCTTGAACTCTCTAAAATTGCTCAGGTCAGAAGTAACAAGATAGAGGGAAATGGATTCAATCAGTTTTAAAGCAGTTTTCATGAGTTACTGTAAGAAACACTTCACTGGTTTTATTCGTTTCATTAGAAACAATGAAAAGAAGTAGTATCTTCAGTTTACAGTGTCTTATTCTTCAGCCCAAAGTCGTCTAGAAGAGATAATCCAGAGTGGTTTTGGTTGTAACTGGCTGCAAACTATTGTGATGTGTGCATGCAAAGAGCAAAGTAGAAGAATTTTTTAGTATCAACTCATTTCATTGCGAAGTATAATTTCTTCTAACAAGCACTATCTTGCTGCCCACTGAAGGATTAATCAGACTGGTGCATATTGAAAGGATTGGACTCTGGCAGAAAACAGTCAAGGAGCCAGACATCAATTCTATTGGCAGGCAGCTTTTTTGAAGCATTTGTCCACAGGGATAAATTCACCTTGTCTTGTAGAGGAAAATGCACACAGCACATACCTTCTGTGCTTGAAGTGTTTGTCGTCGTCTTTTCATGAAGAATATGCCAGAGATGAGAAGATTTCGTTTTCATCAAAAGCTCTGCAGAACTGCCATCAGCAGAAGCTGTAGGGAAGACAAGCTGGATCAAACCACATCCTTTGACACAGGCTTAATGCTCCCTTGACATGACAGCTAGTGGGGTGGGTCTGGTTTTGCAGCCAAGAGTATAATTCTTGTGAAAGATTAAAATAAGTTTCAGTACAGAATTAGGGCAAATCAGATTTCACAACAGGTTAGAAATTTCCAGAAGTTCTTTCTTACTTTGTATTGCTTTCCCCTTGACTTTTCTTTATTTCTGTCATTATAATGTCAGAATCCAGAAGTTAGATGGAGAGACTTAATACAAAATATCTCTGCGCTCTAGGCTGATCATGGCATTTGCACTCACAAGTCCAGTTTAGCTGCATTTTTCTCTTTGCACATTTCCAGACCCTCTAAGTTTTTTTGGGTTCTAGTCCGCCCTTTAACAATTTCATCTTCTTTTTAGGACACCATTTTTCATTCTCTCCTTGCTTTATCCAAAGAAGTGGAAAGATCCACACCATTTGCTGAATGATATTTAAGCTCTCCAAGTGACCACTAATTTTAACATTGACTTATGGGGAAGAGTCTTAATGCTGAGTAGTGGTATTTGTGATACTGATGACATTTCTGAATGTCAGCTGCAATAATTTTGTTCATAATTGGTTCTGATTACAACATTTATTTTCATCAGTTTCATTTTAGAACCTCTGTAGCATTAATAATAAAATGCACTGAATGTAAAAAGCATACAACTTTTTCTGCAGCACGCCTGAGATGACTCTGTGGTGTTCTTGGACATGAAAAGATTCTGCTCCATTCATGGACAGTAAGGAATATGTCATAAGTAGTGTATTTGTAACATCTTTCAATGGAATTAATAATTGATGCATTGTAGTATTATACAAGAAGCACAGCTGCTGTATAAGACAAGAGTCTTACAGCTGGAAATCAGTCTACAGGAGAAAAGCCTTCAAAATACAAACCTTTTACTGTCACCAGGGCAGAATACGGGACATTCACAACACACAAATGTCCAGGTTATAAACTTGCAAGCTGCATTAATGTGGCAGTTGAATTTACTAGTCTGAAAGCTGTACTTGTGAAATATTTATGAATACATGTGGTTGTCACTGCAAAGAAACTGCACTGTCAGCTCAACTTCTCTCCCTAATTGTTTCTTCTTCCAACCTTCCCCCCACTGGAATGTAGTCCATGAAATTCAAAACATGAGCCTTACCTTACTTAAAAAATACCTACATGGTAGGTGCAAAAGAAAAAAATAAGAGCAGTTTTCATGATATTTTGGTCACTGCTTTATCCACTCAGAAAGGTTTCAATTTGGTATACCTTAATGGGAAATCATGTCTGCATTTTCTTCAAATTAAAAAATGCACTTTGAAGAATTATTTGAATTTTTCCACACAAAATTTAAGCTGTTCAGTAACTCATCCAGTGTACTGCTTTTACAAGTGCCCTGGACAGCTGCCTGACTGGGTTTTGTGGGAAAAGACGGTTGAAAATGAGGCTGGAATGATTCAAAAATATGCTACATTCTTTAAATACATATTGTACCTATCCATTTTCTTTGTCCCAAAGAGATCACATCTTTCATATTTTTACAATTACTTATTTTATGTATATCTTGATCTTGCTTATGAACACTTCCATTACTGTGAAATGTCCTCATGTACATTTTGGAGGGCTCTGGAGCTAAACAGACTATACAAGAAAGGAAGCACAAGGAAGAAACCCTGTTGTTTACTTACCTGACAGCAAACTGACATCAGTGTGATTTTTCTTCAAGAGGTGTTCAGGGCTGTATCCTTTCTTAATGTAATACTGAATTGGGGCAGGGAGAGAGGGGAACAAACAAGAAATTAAAATGTTAATTCTGGTCTTCAAGTTGCTCAGTTGTGATTGTATGCACACAACAGGTATGACCACATTTATTTAGCATTTTCACATCTTCAAACACTGCAGCCCAAAGTACCAGTGTAGTGGTACTGAAGCTTGGGGCCCAGGGTGAAGGAGTTCTCAGATGAGCTTGGAGTAGTAGCTGTGGTCCCTACCAGCTGCATGTCCAGCATTTCAGCATCTCCAGCAATTAAATAGCTCCAAAGTCAGGGCTGGTATTGGTAAAACCAGTGCACCTTTGCAATTGCATATCCTACTAAACAGAGCCCACACACCACCAGACTCAGCAGCCTCCACACCCTGGGATCTGGCTGGAGGAGAAGTGCAAAGTCCTGCACTTCACAGGGGGCATTGCAAAGTTCTGCAGCTGAAGAGTAATAATTCCATGCACTAGTTACAGGCTGGGGGTGATCATCCAGAAAGCAGCTTGGTGGTAAAGGACTTCACAGTCCCTGTGGACACCATACTGAACATAAGCCAGCAATGTGCCAGGGTGGCAACGAAGGCTAACAGCATTCTGGGTTGCATGAGAAAGATGACAACCAGCAGGTTGAGAAAGGTAATTATTTTCCTCTACTCAGAAATGATGAGACCACACCTGAAGTGCTGTGTCCAGTTCTGGGCTTCCCTCTACACAATTGACCTGAGCACACCCAAGCAAGTTCAGAAAGGGGCCATGAAGACAATTAACAAAAAAGAGCATCTGATGCACAAGGAGAGGCTGAAAGGGAGGATTTTTCAGCTTAAGGAAGTCTCAGGATGATCAAACACTCGAACAAGTTTGCCCAGAGAGGTCACAGAACTTCCATCTCTGAAGATAATTGGAACTAGACTGGGCAATGTTGACTGTTCAATTAGCAAGCTGCCCCAGCTGACTTTGCTCTGAGAAGGAGGGTTGAATTAGATCATCTCCAGAAGTTCCTCCCAGTCTCAAACATTTTGTGATTCTGTGGTGGCCAGAGTTTGATCATGCTCCTTGTGAAAGCTGGGATAAGTACAGATAGCATGGGTCAGATTTTGTGTAGGTGTAATTTTGAGCAGGGAAACCTGCACATCTGTAGAAATCTGGACCTGGGAAAAACCTTCCAGAAAGTGTTTTGGCTCTTGTCAGTGCTTCTGGTACTGTTGACCCTTACAGTTCAGTTTGGCTTGTTCCCTCCTCACAGCAGTGCTGGGACGGCTGCTGAGCCGCTCATCTGCACTGCTCTGTCTGAAAGAGAGGGAGGGAGTTGTTTGGGGACCCATCCTCATGGAGTCTCATTCACCACAGTCCTGGCTGTGAAGTGAGCATCACCAAACACTGCAGACCATCTGGCATGCTTCTGAGCCGGCAAAATGCTGACTGAAGTGTGGGTAAAGAGCTCTGGCACGCCACTCTCTGAGAGCGCTCAAAGCAATGTCCGATACAATACTGGTGTGAGTATGTGTGCTCTGGTGCACAGAGGCTGCCTATAATGAAATCCTTGTTATATAACACAGCTGATGGATAGGGAAAGATATATATTCACCAACTGACATTTCCAGGGGTGAATATTACCAAAATCTTTATTCACATTTAAACATGTGATATAGCTTTTTCCTCCACAGGAAAAAAAATGACTGCAAATGTCTGTGACACTTGAAAAATCAAAGTCTTTCAAAGTAATAAAGGCAATGCTCAGAAAATATTATGAACAGTAGCCCTACTACAGTATTTCCTTTAAAGAGACATCTGGGGTGAATTAGGGTGCTGCTCAGGCTGTGGCACTGCTACAGATGTCGAGGTGTAAACGTGTTTTGCAGGTACTGTAGATATGTGATCATGTATAATGCTTTTATTAGGCGCTCAAGCACTATATTTCCAGTAATATGAAGAATGACAGAGAAGAAAAGAAATACCTTCTGAGTTTGAATTACAGCCACATCTAATGAGCTCAGAGGTGTTTTTCACTCAACTTTGGTATTACTTTTCAACTCCTGCAGCTTAAATGAGCCTACTGATCATAACAGTAAATATGGTCTCAAAGAATATCCCAAGAGGTGTCATTAGTAACATATTACATCCTTTCCTAATTTGTACACTTACCACGTTGCGGGATTTCACAGGACTGATGAAACCTCCAGAATTTCATGTTTCCCTCAGCAGTCTACAATAACCCTTAGTCTGAATGACATGTATTATTTCCTTGTTGAACATGTGATGTAGAGGTTTTAGTAAAAGATTTATTGTAAGGAAAACTAGATGTTTTATTTCCAGCCTAATTGAATACATTATTGCTCTGAGTTTAAAAATGCTGTGGTGATATATTACACCTCAACACAACTGTACACATGAAATCTGCAGCAAGAAAGTTTATTGGACTACAAATCAGAATACAGCTGTTGATAGGAGAGCTATATACCTTAAGTTGCAATATGTTACAATAAAGTTTTACTGTGTAAGTCATAGTGGGAAATAAAATAAAGGTCTGATAGAATAGTTAAGCAATACTTATTTTTACTGACTGGAATAAAGGCAGGTGGCAGAACTCAAATTATCTCTGTTGCGTATGGATGATAAAAGGGCCATAGTGGAATCTCCCTGTCACAGTTACACAGGAGATAGTGATAAAGCTCCTAATCCCAGTAAGAATTAACTGCAGAACAGCTTCCAAATTTGCCCTGGAATGGAAAGTCTGCTCTAAGCCATGTTTGTTGCTTGCCCAAGTATTTGGGCACGGTACGGACCAGGTGCAGAGCAGCCAGGGGATGTGGAATTCTCTCTTGGTTCAGCCTGTGCCCAGCAGGCAGGACTGCCATGCAGCTCAAGCCAGCGCTGCTGCTTCAGCCTCCCTGCACCCTTCCGCTGGCTGTTAGAGCCTCAAGAGCCATGGAAATGCATGGATCTGGGGCTTCTCTGCTTTGCGTCCATTTGGTCTCTTGTAAGTCTCTGCAGCTGAATACCTGCAAAAATTGGTGCCAGCACCCTTCTGCAGCATATAGTGGTGCCCTTTTGTGATAATTCAACAACAGAGATGCTGCATTGCTCTTTCCTGGGACTTTGGGGATGGGAAATAAGATGTCATTAATGGATGATTTCTATAGTAGATCTTTCTTCTAAGGCTTAAGTGATGTCTACATCATTTTACTCTGGGTTGAATTTTTGAATAACATGAAATGTTAACTTACACCCTTTCTCTCCCCTTACATCTCCTATCTAATTTCTTTTTTCGCAAGCATATATTTCTAAGTAACAGTTATTCAAATTATAAACTGTCCTGCAGAGTATCAGGAGGTCTGGAACATCACACTGGCAAAGAGAAGCTGTAGCTGGCTCTGTGTGTTATGGCTTTTTGCCTGTTCATCACTCCTCCTGCTTTGTACCTGAGCTACCTCCTTAGTCTCAGTAGAAAGAAAGGAGGTGGGGGAAAAAAGAAAGCGCCAAATAAAAATTTTCTGGAGGTCTGCAAAACACCTGGGCCTGATATCTAATATTGTGACAAATATAGATCCGTAACAAATTTAAGAACACTAAGGGTAAATTAATCACCCTGTGGAATTTATTATATAAATATATTAATTGGGCTGCAGTCCTACCTGATAGTACTGGGCCTAACTTAAGTTGTGGTCATGAAATGTTTATTCCACATCATTAACATTTGAGTTCAATGGGGGTCCTAAAAGGAAAGTGACACAGAAATTTTCCAGATAAGCAGATGTTTTAAAGAAAATAGACCACCCTGTTAGCTTTAAGCATGCTGTCTCTACCAGGACAAGTTCTTTTCTTTTGCCAAAACCATAAGTCCAAGGATTATAACCCCACTAAATATCTACATGTCTACCTTTAGATGTTTGATGAGCCTAAGAAGAGCTATTCATCTTTCCAAGCTCTTTATCCGTCAAGTCCTACAAGATGATCCAAGCCTGTCAAAAGTTTGTCAGTCTTCCAATTCTCTTTCCAGTGGCATAAGATTTCCATTAAAAATAAAGCCCTCAAGCATTCATTGCACACTTGAAATACTCTTTCGTGATGAAGCAGAAGCCAGAGGGTTGTGAATTGCCCCTATAACTCCCATCTGAGTAGTGCCATCCTACTCTTCCTTCCAGTATTTTCACTACAGGCGTTACTAGATCCTGCTTTTACTCTGCCAAATCTACATTTTGTTAGCTACTACTGTTCCTTTTTTGTTTAAGTTTCCTTTTGTTGTCCTCTTTCATTGGTTTTTAATATAAAGTAACTTTTCCCTGTACAGAGCGTCTTCGTGTGTTTCTCTTGATGCACCAGTTTTCTGAACTAACCTCCATCTATTGTTTTAAACAATTGATCCACGGGCTAAAATGGGAAAACAGAATAATCCCTCATTTAAATGATCAATGGAAAGGAATGACTAGAGGAAAATGTTGATCGCTGCTGCAGCCCTAATCATCCAAAGTGTTAGTGCAATTTAGAGACAGGAGGAGGGGAAGAGATTTACAACATTGGGAACTCCCAGGGAAGGAGGTCTGTAAGGAATGGCTCCCATATGGAACTGGAATGCTTTGTACACCATGGCTTAACAATTAAATTTACAAGGTGTTGCTAAATAGCAGTACCCCTGTAAACTCAGCAAACGCTGGAAATGCTGTTACAAAACTAGAGACTTCTTTTATTGCTTCTCACATTTCAATAGGGAGAAAGTCATTAGCAGAAGGCTGTTCTTTGTACAGACTTCCCATTTGGAGAGTTGGGAGGTGTATTCTGATAAAAGATCTGTGAGAGGATGCAGCATGGCCCTTTGGCAAATGCAGCTTTTTCTGTAGGGAGGAGAAAATATGGAACAAAACAAGTATATTGATCTAAATTAGAAAGTATGTGTCTAAAATGACTGGTCAGTCATTTACTTACACACCCACACGTATATACATATACATATGTACATTTCCCCTTGGAACAAAAACTGCCTTTTAAATTCTTCTCAGTCAAGTTTCACTGACAAACTTGCTTGATGGGCATCAGGGACCTGAGGCAAGCTTCAAAGGAAAAAGTAGCCATCACTCATGCTTCATTGGATTTCTATGACAGAATGATCAAATCCTGTAGAACCTGGCATAAGCACATCATTATCAAACCCTGCTTTAGCATTTCTTAACTGATCACGGAGGCTGAGGTCCTTGGTGACTCCTGTTTTCTGACACTGTTTGTAGTTATTTGACCTTTTCTCAGTGGATAATCCACACAAAAAGCCCTAATTACTTCCCCAGCTTTGAGCGGTCCAGCACTGTGAATAATCAATGGCACTGATTTAGGTATTGCACAATCAGATGCTTATGGTGTTTAAAGAACATTTTTCCATTGACCTGCCACAGCCGTAGGACAATACCGAGTGCTGAAGTTGCTGTTGTAATCACAAGCTGGCCAAGTGACCTTGGGGGTCTGAAGTTGATTACTAGGGCCTTGAATTGAACAGATACAATACATTTTTAATGATTTCTTAATTTTTATTTTCTTAAAGCAGCACTTAGTCACAATGCATCTAGCAAGATACTGACAGAATCTCAGAGCAAGATTCATCTATAAACATAGCTGAGTATTTTTTTCTTTCTCAGTATCACCTTAATTTTTATTTTGACTGTTAAAAACCACAGTGACAGGAGGTATTTCGTCTTTAGAAACAAACAAACAGTTGGGCACGTGAATATCTCCTGCTTCAAAAGTATTCAAGGATGAAACTAGAACAGGAGAAAAGAACAGAAATTGCCTAGATATTGCTATAGACTATGATGTCTGTGAGAGGAATAGGGTCTGGATTCTTAGAAATTATTCATTCTCTCATTCGCTGGGTTCTTCTCTGTTCACATAACATGAAAATGCCGTTCATTATCTTGGGTTATTAGGCTTAAGTCTACCACCTGCTTAGTATTTCAGCTTTAAAAACTAAAAAGAGAGAGCAGTCCCATTTTGTTTTGTTTAGAATGAAAGCAGAGATTTTTTTCTAACGAGCCATATGCTCAGGTAAAATTTGTGATGGAATACCAGATCATTTGGGGGTGGCTGTAAATCACATGAATCTTCCACTAATGAGATAGAAAATACGAAGTGTTTGGTGGGGATAGGCATAAAAAGAGGAAAAAAAAATAATTATCTTCCCAGCAGAAATTTCAATCAGCCAAGAGAAAATTTTCAACAGGTACGTTTTGGGGTTTTTTTAACGAAAACTGTTTGTGTCATGGAAAGGGGTATATTTCAGCAAAAGGCTCAAAGGTTTACTGGAGAATTTTGCAATACTCAGTGTGTTTCTTCAGATAAAGCCCAAGCAATTAGAAGGAAACATGGATCGGGGGAGCATAGTTTAAGGGAAGTCTGTGGGTAGCTCCAGCACCTTTCCTCTCCCAAAGCAGTAAGCTGGTGGGATCACTCCTAATATGCCAGCCCCTGAAACAGAAACAACAGGAAGAAACACTTGTATTGTGGAGTTTTTTGTTCTTCCAGGCTTCCTGTCAGGACATAAAGAGGAAGATAAACAGAAGTATATAATAAGAGCAAGGATAGCTTATCAAATAAGAACTGTATTTGTCTCAGCAATAGGAACACCTGTCCTTTTCTCTCCTTTGAGGACACTACTGTACTTCTGCCCCCCCTCAAATAAAATGTCTTCTTAAGACACCTGCTTATGTTTGCATCCATCCTGATCCAGCCTCAGCAATGATGTCTGAGGGAGTGGTTGAGAAAGTGCTTGTTGTAGAAAGTTCATATTATGGAGGCATAATATGGGCACAGCCTGCTTGGAGACCACTTTTGGAGATGCTGGACAAGCAGCATAAATAACATTAACTGTCTTGAAAAGCTGGAACTCTCCACCTGTGTGGCTCTGCTACAGATGACCGGGCAAGAGGAACTGCAGGACAAACTTCATATTTTATCTGAGAGCTCTTTCTTCACTCGAAGGCAGAACAGGAGAGAAAATGCTTACCATAGAAGAGGAAAAACATAGTGCTGTAGCTGGTATGGCTCCTGAAGTGAAAACAGGCATTGCAGTCAGCTCATAAAGAGGGTGAAACAGTTGTTGGGGCAGCTGTCTTCTGTCCTGCTAATTCACATCTTTCCAGGGTACATTGTAGTCTCCTTAAATATACAAATTACTGTCAGATGTACTTGTCTGAACAGAGACTGCACAACCCAGACAGACGTTGCAGGATGACAGGAGCTGAATTGTGCAATTTATAGACTAAAATATCCTGAAAGGAGATGTAGAAAGTTTTTGTAATAACTTGGCCTTGGAGGTTTGTTCTGCTCCTAGTGATTTCAGTTCGTTTAACCTCTCGAGGAAAATAAACTAACTTTCCAGTGATCTTTGCCAGTTAAGTTTGGTAAAATTTTTAGAACAAGCTGGTTTTGAACACTGTCTCCAGTGAACTGGACACGAACATGCATGACTGTTTCATTAATATTTTCTACATGAAGAATGTTCAGACTCAAAAATTGTTTGTTTCTGGGATGTCACAAACTGTACTAAAACTTTTTTTCAACTGCCTTTTAACTGCTCAGCATGCTAGTTATAAACTGGTTCAGTCCGCAGTCAAAATTTTCCCTTTTTTTGCAAAGGATGTTGCTGAAACTAATTATTCTGAGCTGAAATAGTGTGCAGCAGTGCAATCTCTTTTTTCTATGATTGACCGAATCTGTGTGCTGTCAGCCTGCTAGGATATCAGTCGACTTCATTTCACCTCTCATTTGTCATGACATCCCTTTAGATGGTTGTACTCTGGGCAGAAACCAACTGAGCCTCAAATTCCCTGGAGAGGTATGGCTCTGGATGAGGATTAAGCTGCACTTGCTTTTCAGCAGTTTCTGACTAGGGAGAGTTTGAAAACAGGCTTTTAGTCTCTTTTCTCTGCAGTGACTCCATTTCTTTGTACCATATGGTTATATTTATGTGCTCTGTTGAGTGAGACCTTTAACAGCCTTTAAGTCAAGGATGGTGTCAGTGCCAGAGAAGGAGCAGTTTTCTAGACCAGCAGGAGAGCTGAGCTTGATTTTGGAGAAATGGCTTTGTTTCTAAATGCCCCTTCCTATCCTTAAAATCTTTTCATTCAAAAACTACTGAGCCTAATTTTACAAATAGGGGACGATTACAGTAGTTAGTGTTGATTAGGTAAACCTTTTCTTAGTTGATATATAGACAAATGGTCTTTCCTTTGTGCTGGATTCACCAGTATTAAACCAAGATGAGATAAAACTTAATTGAAATAAATATTCCAGTTCCCAGTCTCCTGATTGTTCTTTACTAAATCAAATAAAAATGTGAATGAGGTACTTAGCCTTTTTTCCCCAAGATCAGAAATTCTCAAGTATTTTACTTTCTCTAGTCTTCAAATTGTGGGTAGCCTGCTACCTTCACTAATTTCCTGAGATGAAAGAAGAATTGGCTTTTTCACAGGCTGCCGTGGTGGGTGTTAACATCAGAACAGCTGAGGACCAGGTGGCTGTTCAGCAGACTTCCTAAGGAAGGTGTGGATTTTTAGAAATTCTGAAAATCAAACAAAACCTTGCTAGTAATAAAAAAATAAGAACCTCTTTCCAAGCTATGAGTAGTCTTCCCCGTGTAACTTTGTTATTAAGGAAATTATATCTAAATAGCAGGCACTTCATTATCACATTCTCTGCTAGTGCTTAAGAGATAGTCACAGAGTGTTTACACACACTGATATGACTGTTGATTCTGCTGAAAAATAGCATGTTAAGTAGTAAGTCAGTTGAATAACATATTTTCAATTTATTGATTCCAGTCAAATAAAAGCTCTGTGATTCATAGTGGAAATACAAATACAGTGGCACATTTCAGGAATTCACGGGGAGTCAGATCTGAACTCTTACGCAGGTTGGTAGTTGCCTCCAGGCTAGATAATGACCCTTCATTCTCTAATAATCCTGGTAACTCATTTACACAATAATTCTTAAAAGGTGACATAAAAGGTGCTGCTTGGATTTTTCAAAATTTTTGTGCAGTTGAACTATACATCAAGACCCTGGCCTGCTGCAGGAGGAGGGGAGTTTGTGCCTCTGCTCAGTGACAAAAATCTGATGAAAGAACCAGCTTTGTTATTTTATAGCAAGAGCAAAGACAAATCTTCCCTATACCTCCTTCCCTTTATGCCTCCTGTCCTATGCTTTGTTCTGCTTTGAGTCTTAATGGAGAACAGCACGTGTCTTATGTCTTGTGACACATCTACAAGTGCTTCAAAAAGGCCTTAAAAAAAGCCTTTCGCCATTTTATGCCTAATTTACATTTCTAAAAGATGCTTTTGAATCCTTTCAGTGAATAAATACTTTTTTAAAATGTATGCTTCCTAAATGTAACATTAGGAAGTATATGTTTCCTAAATATAACACTCTCATTCTTCTCCTGCACATGAAATTTATTGTATCATCAGATCTGACTGAAATTTACAGTTACCCATAATGTTATTTTGATATATTTGATTTTTTTTCATTGCATTGCAGAATAGAAAATGTGTTCATGGCTTTGTCCTATGAATATTTTCACAGGAATTTAATCAATAAAGATTTTAACCAAGAAAGTTTGCAGTTCTTTTTTGACAGTCATCTCCCCAAATGCTTAATCATTTTGGCAAAAATAATTTTTCCTCCAGATAAATTTCCCTTTCTAAGCTCATATAGCTGCTGCTTACTCAGACAAACCAGTCCTGAGAATGATTTCATTTCATGTGCATGAGAATTCATATACATTTTCCCAACATGAATTTAAGTGCAGCCTTGCTGTGAAAGATTATTGTTTATATGCCTTTTTTAAAAAGCAAAATGTACTTAGCAATTTCCTTCATTCATAGTTTAGTGGACACTGAATTTTTAAAATTTTCTCAGCTGGTTAAAAAGGTCTCTTTTTATGTAGACATAGTTTCTGTTCTAAAGTTGGACAGTGGAATGTTTTACATAGCATTTATGCTACAATCTAAAGGATAAAATCAAAGGAAAGAAAGCTGTATAGGCCGTCTCAAATCCAGAATAGTGTAATAGTTGTTACTAAGGAAATGCATGTAGAAGTGGTCCAAACCAGATTGCTTCCTGCCATCAGACTGGCATATCCTTTAGCATGAACAGGATTATTCTGTGAAGATTTTAAATCAGGATAAGACCATGTATTACAGCTGTGATTAAAACAAAAAGATAAAAGTTCATTACTTGAGAATTCTTATACATATTTAAAACACACATTTTAAATATTACAATTTGGACTGTTATTTCCATCTCCATTATTCACATGGGTAGACATTTATTCCACAGAACTCAAAATCAATAGGACCAGCTGTATAATATTTTTGAGTTGGGCTGTTGCCAGGATGCATATAAATATTTTATTCTGCTCAAAGCTTGGGGAAGGAGACGGAAGTAATAAGGCAATTTTGAGAGGGGTTATTCAGTTTATCAGTGGCTCGAATCTTGGAAACTTCCTTTTCATAACCAAAGATGGGAAATTCCTAGATTTTTATTGGCTGAACTTGTAAAAACTCATAGAGGAACAGTCAGGTTGCAATGCCACTTAACAAGCTGGCTTTGAGGAAAGGGGGACAAAGAAAGAGCTGTCTATGGGGTGCTGTATACCTTTAAAGCATGTGCTCTGGGTTTTATTCATTTTCTAATTATGGTTTTTCATTTGAGAATTTCTTTAAAATGTGTCAATAAAATACGTCTCAAGAAAAATGGTGCAGGCTTAATCTAAGACAGTGTTGTTCCTTGCAATGTCTGCTGTGCCTTCAGCCAGGTCAGCTCTGCTGTTTTGGTTTTTATTTGCTATGGTCAATATTTGCATAATTTATTTACTCCAGGACATGCCATTTTTTTCAAAGATGTAGAGATTTAAAATAGCTAATTTGCTCTGAAGCTTAAACTGGATTTGGGGTTAGTTTAGGGGTATTCTTCAGTAAACCAACATGTGAACAAAAAGAAAAGGCGAGGAAGGTGGACATGACCTACTGGCAAGGGGAGAACAGTGCATGGCTTTTAGGATAAGTAGTGGGATTGCTCTATGTGGCTGGTTGTTACCTGTGGTGCACTGATCCCAGGTGGTTGTTAGCCTGTCCATGAAGAGCAGCTAAAAGAAGCAGATCATGTTTTCTGTCTGTTCTCTTACTAGTCAGGCCCTCATCTGCCTGTCCTTCCTTCTTCTCTGAGCTTCCCAACTAATTCATCATAGTCTGAGAGAGGGATAAAAGTGTCAAATATATTAAGCTCTTGAAGTAATCCTGAAAATTATCAGTCATGTAAAGGAGGAAAATACTATAACTGCATCTGCATGAGTAAGGGCCACACTGAGCCCTTGCTGGAACAGTTAGACACCAGGCTGTGCAACAGGCCTCATCTGTCCTGCAAGGAATTTCCGTTATCCACATCATGGGGACTCATGGCTTGTCCTCATAAAAAACATTCATGGGCCCTTGCCAAGGGCATGCTTATCTTCTGCCTTGATCCTCCCAAATCACTGCATCATGCTGTATTTGACTTGCAGCTTACTTCTGCCCAGCCCCAAATCCCCATGGATTCCTGTTAGTTTGTGTGGACACTGTGCACTTTACCAGAGACAGCTACAAAACTAGCCAGGGAACTGATACTATCTCTCCTTCACCTGTTAAATTATGCAGCTAAATCAGCAGTGCCACTGACTCCTGGATTGCTCTTCCATCATCTCATACCTAATATTCAGTCTTTGCTTGCTCAACAGTACGTGCCAAACACCATTTTTCTGTATTCTTGCATATATCAGAATTACTCATTTCTTTCAATATCTTTTTTATCCTGTTGTATTAGTAGAAGAGCAGGTATTCACATTAGTAGAGCTGAGAAAACTGATTTTACAGTCTGCAAGCTGAATGGAACTATTGCATCACCCAAAAGTACTCTCAGTTTTCACTGTAAAGTTACATCCTTCACCCTTAAAAAACAAGAATCAACTTTGTATAATGAAGATATTTCGTTCAGATACCAGGGTCCAGGCAAGAGAGGTTTAGACTTTCTCTTTCCTGGAAAAATTAAAACATTCTTGAACAACAGATAAAATGTTTTAACTGTTCTGGGGAAAAAAAAAATCATTAAACTTGGCATTAGTTTGTCTGTTTTTCAGCTGAACCAAAGCTGCTTTTTGTAGTGAACAAGCATTTTCTTTGCAGATTTTGAACCAGTTGTATTCAGAGCTTCATACTGTATGGGCGTAGGGCCTTGACAGCATGGTACGGCTAGCCAAACCACTTGCTGTCATTTTTGGGAGTGATAGCACATGGGACCTCAGCCCTGGTGGTAAGTTTGTGAAGGAGGGAGTGGTGCCTCAATGCACCAGACCCTGGATATCTCTCCTAGCCAGACATGGGGAGGTCTCAGATAAGCCTGTCATCCTGACAGGGCAAATCAGTGCTGAAAAGGCTTTGCACTCCGTGGGGCTCAGTCTGCTTGATAGGACAGAGCCACCTCCTGATAAGCAGAAGTGCTCTGCTCTCTTTGACTCCCCCAGGCCATTTTGATTCTCATGGCCTCGGGGTGGGCCACCAGCAGGCCTGATCACACAGTGGTGCCCGTTCTGCCAATATTTTATATTGGAGTGGCTAGGCTGACGTGCTCCTTGCTACTGATGCAGGAGGAGTGATGTAGTACACTCACTTTATTGATGTCAGTTATTCATATCAAAATGAACCACTTTTGTCATAATAAAACTACACCTCTGTCAGCATGGGAAGGAGAGGGGGACTGTGCCAT
This sequence comes from Machaerirhynchus nigripectus, assembly GCA_013397975.1. Lineage (NCBI taxonomy): Eukaryota > Metazoa > Chordata > Aves > Passeriformes > Dicruridae > Machaerirhynchus > Machaerirhynchus nigripectus. The sequence goes on from VZRQ01009097.1 coordinate 1,562,134, forward strand.
ATTTTCAGTAGCAATTTGGTTCAAGGGACACATTTTCTGTGTGGCCAAAACACTGTTCAATGCCAATACGCTACTCCTACTCAGTTCACACTCAAGGTTATGCCTGTTTAACTGGAAAGGCAGATGTTAAAACTGTGTCTTAATGTCTGCAACCTGTTAAACATCTCAGGAAGCAGTAGTAATTAAACTGCAAGTTTGAAAGGTTTGATTGCATGATTTCAGCAGAGAACATGGATTTGTAATCCTGTCTGTAAACACAAGAGTAGTGAAAGACGCAGACTTCTGCATATCATCTGTTAAATGTTTGCCTATATTAAGAATATTTTACATGTCTTGAAGTGGGGTACATTTAACTTCAAAAGGACCTGATTAAGGTGATCGCTTTGACTTTTTTCTCAAACTGTTATCATGATTGTGAATTATTTTCTAGGGTTTTGAACAGAAGTATTCCCAAAGGAAAGACAAATTAGTTGATGATGCTGCAAGAGAGGCTTTGCAGTCCTCCTCTTTTGAAGTTCCTAATGATGTGAGTTTCTCAGTGTTTCAGTCCTGGCTGCTGCTCACCCCATTCATTTAAAAGTTATGTGGATTGAAAATTATCCATAGGCTTTTCTTCCTTTGTGCTTGCTCCCAAGAACTGTGACCAGATGCAAACATGATGATGTGCCTGTGCATGCCACTGTTGCTAAACTGTAAGCAAAGCAAGAGAAAAGGCTGATTTAGAAAATAAACCCAAGGTGCTTGATGAGTGAAATGTCAAGTAGATTCATGTCTGGCAAAGGACTCCTCCTTGTCCATCATCATCCAATCAATGACACTTGAACCTGGGTTGACCAGGTCACCACACCACCTCTGCTCAAAGCAGGGGGAAATTTATGGGTCACCTTTTTGAATGACAATTAGTACAAGAAGATATGGTAATCCTGCTGCCTTTCAAAGCATTATTGTTTTACCATGCAAAAGTCTCAGTGTATGATGCACAGCAGTACCTGCTCTCTGTGTTCTTTACACGAGGAGAAACAAAAGACCTTTAGGAAACTGTCTCCCTAGTGGCTCTTGTCTGATTAGAAAGTCCTCAGGGGATTAGCAGTATGAATTTCACAGCCTGTCCCCCCCACTCCCTCCCACCCCTCTACATTAAGGTTAGAAGGATGTGCTTAGATCAAATCAGAAGGAGATTAAAGGAAAAGAAACCCCAGAGCAATTCTCTTTTGCATTTGAATGAATATTTGTAGTCAATAGTCATTTACCATTGCTTTTAAAATATCCTTGAGTTTCAGTGAAATAAAGTTCAAATACTGCCATAAGACAGTAATATCTTATACTTCCATTTTAGATTGGTTATATCATTTACAGTTAATTTGTTATACTTGTACATATTTGCTGTTGAATGTAATCCTTCAATTTGCTCAAGAGATTTCATCAAGTCCCCAAGAAGATCAAAAGCTTTAAAGGTTTTGTTTGCATTTCCATGTAAGACCTACTACTTTCTTGCTGCAGAATGGCCTAGAGAGCATTCTTTAAACCCATGTTAACTGCCAACAGACAGAGCCTGCAGGGGACATCTTTGAGGTGAGCACGATCAAACAGAAATAAATTTTAACCTTTTGTACAACAAAGCGAGGAAAAAAATCCAATTTCCTATGAAACCCTCGCTACATTGCCCGTGAAACCTATTTCACCAAAGATGGTCTTTAAAGGGGCAAATGATGCAGATGGGTTTCCTTAGCAAGGACTTGTAAAGGATCTTTTAAGATGCTCAATGTGGTACTAAAAGGAGAAAGATAGGGAAATGCTGTTCTAAGGTATACTCATTTGTATCTGAATTTGTTACCAAATTGGTGTAATACCAGCTGGACTACTATCTCTGCACTACCACCATCATACTAAGTAATACCATAAGTCAAACCACTGATTCTTCACAGAGGGAAAAATAAATCCCACCTAATGCAAGCAGGGAGAGTCATGGCTACAGGACTGATATTCAAGTGAAACCACCCTGGATTCATTTTTGCTCTCTTCTACAGATGAATAATGTTATTTCTTTGGCTGTGTACAAATGAAAACCAGACTTAATCCAGCACACTTTAGAACTTAAGTACCCAGATGGTGAAAAGTTAAAATGGAAATGTAGATAATAGGGCAGAAGGTGCTCTGAGAGCGGACTTGGTTTTTGAGAGTGCTTGGCTTTCCATCTAGGCATTTGGTAAATTTGACATTTTTCACTGGGAACTGCTCAGTTGGAAGCACTGTGGCAGATCCAGGCTCTCTCCCTCTCTTTGTGTATTTTGTTATGGGAGAAATCCATGATTAAAGGAAACCTGTGGCAACAATGCATGCAAATAGAAAGCCATTGTTCACTGCAGCCTTCCTAACTTGGATGTGTGAAGTCAGTGGTTTAAGTGCTTCACCCTACCCCGGGGCTGAGCGTGTAGCCCAATTCAAAAAGCAAAAGTCAAGCAATGGTGTGTGGAATGTTTAAAACAGAAGCTCTCATGTGGCACTGTGTCTGTGACTGACCAGAGTCAGATTCTGACGTCTGAGGGACTTGGGAAATGGAAAGGTCCCTTTTTCTACCACAGCTACCATGGAGACTGGCATGGCTCCCTAACTTGGTGTGTAGTTGCACAAACATTTTCCCTGACAGGAGAGCCAACTGAAGAGCTTTCTGCATCATCTCTTTTTCCCTCTCCTCTCCCTCCCAGAGGTCACTGGTCTCTCAGTGATGCTTGTTTAGCAGTTTTTGATACCATGTCCTAAAGTGGGTCATTGCAAAGACTGAAGGAGCTTGCTGTTCTCTCTGATTTTCTTTGTTAATAGTGCTTTTGGAGGTGTTTAATCTAAAACAACTCACCGATTGACCAAAAAAGCAAAACTGCACTATTGGCTGCCCTTAAGCAACTGCTGCAGTGATGAACAGAGAGACAAAGGAGAAAATTATCAACAAGACTGGAACCCTTCAAACTGCCTTTGCTGCCACAGAAAAATGCTCCCCTTTCACATTCCTAAACCTAGCACTCCCTTTAACACCAGCTCTGCCGCAAACAGACATCTGCCTACAAATAACACCAGCAATATGGCTTCCCGCGAGTGTTCAGGTCAGATAGGAAGCATGGCCCAGCAAACAAGTGCAATCAATGCAGATTAATGATGCCTGCTTTCATTCATGTCTAGGTATTTCATTGATGTAGCTGATAGCCAATCTTTCTTGCTTTTATTTATGCAAGCCACATTTATTTGGTTAGCTTTTGGTTGATTGATTTTGTACTTTTGCTTGTTTGGGTTTTGTTAGGTTTATTTCATTTCATGACAATATAGCTGATTTATTTCTGACAACAGTAGCAATTTAATGCAAAACACTATTGAAAGCTTCATATAACTTATGTTTTTAATTTCTGCAAATACCACCTAGATGCTGTAGGGAAAGACACTATATAAATCTTAAAGTTAAATAAATATTTACTGTACAAGTGGCTTGTGTTAATGAATATTGCAGAAGAAGCAGAGCACATAGATTCACCAGGAAACAACTGCACAGAATAAAACATCTTCCTTGGGTGAGGGCAGATTTGACACACATTCAGACTCCCCGTGGTTTTATTTGCTCTGTTAGGGCCAGCTGCGTGGTGGTGCTCACTGGCATTGTGTATGGGTGATGGCAGGACAGCCTTCACCAAAGGGTGATCAGCATGAAGGGTGGAGTTCACACCTTAGAAGGAGACATATGGAAAATGGCATGGAAGGAAACAGCGGGTAAAGTCCTCTCAGCAAAAACAGTACNGACCAAAGGTGCAGATCTTCTTTCTTCCATGACTATTCCTATTCACCTGTCTGCTGTCTGCAGTTTTGTACCTCATTCTGCAGTGCAGTATGTTAAACCCCTCCAGAATTCAAGAGGGAATCTGGTTGATGTATCTCTTCTTTTATCTTCATCACAAGAATGAAAAAAAAATGTCCAAGCTGCTGGACCTTGTTTCCATTGGTCTTGTTTCATAACTTATAGCCTGTGTGGCCAGTACCACAGAAAACCCCATTGTTCCACTCTCTTTATTTTAATCCTTTGTGCGCCTTTTGTTGCATGGTTTTATTTTCTCTTTCATTCAATTGCTTGATCCACTAACAGTAATACACCTGAGTTTATGCAAATGATCACTATTTTGAATTTTATTGCTCCACTTTATATCCCCTCAATTTATCTGAATTTCTTCACTTCCTTGGTACATCCCTGCCCCTAATTTAAGAGCTGAATAAAATGTGAACTCTATGGTTCTTTGCTAGGCCCTTTCATGTGCTTTGAACTTTGAACAATGAGCAACAAAAACTGAGGCAGTTTTGTTATCTGTACCATTCTCATACATGTCCCCCTGGTGGTTTTTTTGGTTGGTTGGTTGGTTGGTTGGTTGGTTGGTTGGTTGGTTGGTTGGGATTTTTTTGCTATGCTTGTAGATGAAGTAGGGTAGCTAAATTATTTTGAATTAATCACTATAGTTTGGAGTCATCTCATGGTCAATAGGACTGTACAGTTCATTATTTAGTCTGGCAACACTCAGAAACAAGATTTCTTTTTTTTAACAGCACATGAAAGACTCAAAATGAAGGATCATTCAATAACAATGCAGGTTGTAAGGTGCAAGGATTTTCATCTTTGAGAGCATTTCCTGAGGTCTGTGTTCCAAGATCTTGCATTTCTGTAGTTAATTTACTGGAACAAACAATGATAAAGTATTTGTGAAGTCAGAGGGAGTCTAATCAGCAGGAGTAGTTCAAAGTATTCCCTGCCACTGTCTCAGACTGGAAGCTGGCTATTGGGTAGGTGGTGAAATATTCCTTGGATAAAACTCAGCCTGTATCTGCATCTTTGATGTAGAACTTTTATGACTCCTGTGATGCTGAGTAACAAGCTCGATTTGCATTCCAAGGCACTCAGCCCTGCTGCTGATATCTCGAGTAGGAGTTCAAGCCCCATTGAAGGAATCTCACTTAACATCGGTGTGAGCTTTAACATGCATTCCTTTTTCCTGTTGACCTCCTCTTGGGGGTTAAAGTTGAGTAGCTGAACTTTAGCTGCTGCCTAGATATGTGCTGAGTGTTTGATACATATTGTCATCGTAGGCCCATAAGGAACAGTTGTGTGCATTGTCTCTGAGTAATTTTACACATGTTTTCTGATAAGTTTTTGAGGATGCAAACACTTTTCAAAGCTCCTTTACCAGATACTGGTTGTAAAGGGTAAGTAATACTTGAAGCAAAGCTGAAGAACCATTTCCTGAAACTTTAGGAAGCACAAGTACCCCTTACATCTTTACATTTTAAAAGTTAGGGTTCACTATTATGATTTATAATTTTAAACTATATAACACATTTTAAAATTTGTCTTTTGTGCTATTTTGGTTACAATGGCTAGATCAAAGGAATTTTCCACTCCTTCAGATGTGTCAGTCCTGAGAATGATTCAGTATTAGTACAAAACCCAATTTACTACTACAGAGTCAAGCTAGTCAATTAACTAGAGCAGTAGCATCCTGCAGTCCTGACCAGCACAGGTTATGTTGTTCCACATATAGTGACATCCAGGCTTGAAGCATTTTCAGCTATATTGACAAAATGTACAAAAGGACTGGGACACACAGAGCATCACAAATAATACTAGGTATAAAATTTATATCATGTGAAAGCTCCTTATGAAGTGTGGTGAGAGAGAATATTTTGTTGGTGCCAGAGGCAGAAAGAAAGGAAATAAGAAGATATTGCTTTGCTACAACTATGTCCCACTTAGGACCAGGCAACAAAGGGATGAATCATTACTGTCTACTATATCCCAGGTAGCCAGCCTCCCTGGTAAATCATAAGTGAAGCAATAACACCTTATATTAGAACTGGTACAAGAATTTAAAGATTTGATTAAATAATAACAGACATTTTCAAAAATCTTGGGAAAGCCAGGCCCAGTTTCCTGAAAAGCAGTAAGAACTCAATGAAGGTCCCAGAAGGGGAAACCAGCACAGCAACCTGTTAAATTAGCTACCTTGGTAGCTGACCTCTTTTATCACCTGGAGTTATGCACACAGTTACTGAAGTTACTAGTTACTACTACTGTCTTCTTCTTCCAGGCCAGCTGAATCTTGGATGTTGGGAAGGGCCAGTTGCTGATGCTGCTTCTCCAAACTCTTGCCCTGGGAGCAAAAGAGGAGAGCAGGGAGAGGAATTGTCTGTATCAGAACAACTGAGAAAGTAGAAATATCATGAACAATACATGGAAAGGAAGATGCAGGAAATCTCAGTGTATTTTGAAAGCAGATAAAACTCAAAAGAGAGGCAAACTGGGCAGAGAGAGGGGGGAAGAGAGAGAGAGAACAAGCAGCCGTGCTCTCAAGTGTGGCCACACCCATCAGTAAAGCTCTCTGCAGACAAATGAAATACCACAGAGAGGGCTTGTCCATCCGAGCACTACAAAGAGATCCAGGCTCTGTCTTGAAGAAATTTATGTGTGTAGTGATATAAGGCTACCCCGCCACTCAGTATCTCCCAGCACTGAATTAATGTAATTGGGTTTTTCTAGGTGTGCAGCTATCATGCTTGAAGTGCTGTGTTTGAGTTGAACCATTGCTGCTTATGAAAAGGGAAAAAACATTGTGTTAAGTGGGAGAGTGCATATAAACCTGAAAGGAAGCAGAACTTCCCTTAATGTTATTCTCCCTTCTGCCAAAAAGCTATGCTGTAGGAGATACAGCATTTTCTTGAGTTGCTGTGCTTCCTGCCTCCTTCCTGAGACAGATCCATTCTCATTTAGACTAGTTTTCCACTGGTCTGACTTAAATGGCTTCAGCAGTTATGCTATAGTAGCAGTGTGCAAGAGCAAAGAATTTAGCTCACTGACCTCAGTATCTGGTGAAACATTTAGCTCTTTTCATGCAGAGTCCATCATAAGGAAGAGCTGGAGCATCAGGGGAGGGTGGGTTTGTGGGTTTTTTTCCCATCAAGACCCTTCCTCTGCCTGTGCCTTGGATCTAATAAATTTATTCATGGCAATGAAGTGTTAAGTATGAAATCTAGTGAGCCTGTCTTTTGCTTGTGATTGGTTAGCTAAAACATCTAGCTAAGGAAAGACTAGAAATGGGGTTGGAGTATCCGCTCTTTATTTTCCAGACTTAAGCCTGAATTCATTATGATCTGTGCAATTATATTTCTTACTCTTGTCCCCATACTAGGGAAAAAAATTCTGACCCCATAAAGCATACGGCAAGACTGTCATTAATTTCACTGTTAGTGGTTTCTTCTTTTGTTTATAATTACTAGTCAAATACCTGATGGAAATAATTTTTGTAATCCTTTCTTCTTATCCCTTTAGATACACACTTTAGATAATCCCTTTAGATTGCCTCATCCCTCATCACTTAACATAGCATGGTAGAAAAAATTATGTAAGTGTGAAAATACATTTTTTGAGCTTACAGACAAAACAAGGTTGGTAAGCAGAAATGCAAGTGTTAGTTCAGTTTTCCTTCCTGGTATTTACAGAGAGATGTGACTTCACCCAGCTTAAAAACACAGACACAAAAAGAAATCTAGGAGATATTCTATGAATATGTTAACATCGAATAACAATGGTGGAAGTGGGTCTTCTCCTTTGCATTTCAGGTGGATGATGGGTGATGCTCTTACTGTATTTCCAAGTAAATTTTAAAAGTTATTATGGTCTTTGAAATGAGAAACTACATCTATTGCTTGTACTTTTGATCATTAAAGGCTTATATTGTGGAATCTTATTCTTCCCTCTTGCCTGTGAAAGAGCTTTTCCAAGCTAGACACTGAAGACTTCAACCTATCTAGAAAGATATGGCAGCTTTTATGCTAAAAGAGGTATAAATCTTTCAACTCTGAGCATGTTTGTTTATTCATGTCCAGCTGCAGCCATTTTGCTTCAAATTTATCGATACAACCCGGCTAAGTTACTCATTTATTACCTTTGGCAATCAAAAACACAGTAAAATCAATTTGTAAGGTCATCCATCTGTGATTCTCACTGCTGCAAAGTTTTTGTGAGATTGTTGCCATTCTTCTACTGTCCACTTCTGTTGTGATGGTAACTATAAACCAAAATTATGTTACGCCTGGACAAAGAATATAGAACAATAGGACTTCAGATCATCAAAGAGCTTATATACACCACAGTATTCTAAATAATACTTTCAGATTTGGGGATTTTTAACTGAGACTTTACAGCTACTTATGCCAGAATTTTGAAAGGCCTATGTAAAATCTAAACACTTCTATCTTTATTAAAACTCAACCTGAATTTGCTTACTGTTAATCTAATTGCTACACCTCATTGCCTTCAATTTTTTCAACAAATACCTATATGTAATGAAAACAGGTCTGTTTTTAGTAACCTTGTGTAGACACTTTAGAAGTTGTCCAAAACCTCCAGAGGCCAGAGAATAACATCCACTTGTCTAACACAGCCTTTTCCAAACAGTGTAAGATTCACAAATCTTCTAGACTGTGAGTACGCTAGTTTGGTCTTGGGTATAGACAATCATGAAATTGTTGACTTTCATAGAGCTACATGTTATTTTATTTATGGCAAATATGATTTCGTGCCTTTGACTGAAATTGTGCACGCAAATGCAACTGAAACATCTTTTTAATTACGTGGTAGGTGTATCAATCAGATTTGCTTTGGCACAGGCTACCAGGGCTCTTAAAGTGCAACAAATATACCCATAAGCCAAGAGAAAACGCTTCTAAAATCTCATACAAAATACAACCCCGAGTAGTAATAGCTTGAGAAAGGATTAGAAGAGCATAGTGGAGTGACCATGGTTTGTCATCCCAGTGCAGTTATAAGGACACCTGCAAATTCTGCACATGCTTTCTGGTAGCTTCAGGCAGCCATTGCAAAAACATCTGTACTGATCAGTGTTCCTGAGACAAGAGTCAGGGAACAAGACCTTACCGGGGACTGTGTAACAATTTATCAGTAACACTAACAGCTGTCCAGGGCTGGGAACATACCCAGCAGTGCTTACACAACTAGCAATGTATCATCTTCAAAAGCTCACCCAGAGCTAAAGCAAGACAATTCCAATAGGAATTCAGTATTGTCCAGTGAGGTGCTACATTACTGAGTTCTAGTTTGAGGTGCATTGGAGAGGAAAAAGAGAGTTTTCTTTGCTTGCTGTCCACTTTAAGATGTTATTAAATCTACCTATGTTATTTAGTCTACATATTCAACCCATACATGCACAATTTCTATCCATAATAAAAACTTGTATATAATCTAAAACAATTTCAAACTGAGAGGCTTTAATCTTCACAGCATTTCTTTGAAAGTATTTTATAGACTGGGATTATTTTAGTATCTAATTTTTCTTAACATCTATTTAGTCATTTCATAGGGCTGCTTGCCTCAATTAAAACCATTTTTTTATTATTGATTAAAGTAGTTGTGAATCCATCAACAGAGGACAGACTGTACAGTTATGCCCTAAAGGAAAGCTTTAAAATAGTGGGATTATATTATGCAAATAATTCAAAAATATTTTTAAGCAGGCATTACTTCAGCATTTAGATATTGGCTAAAGCAGCTTTAATATGCAAGACAGGATGTTAGGTGCTTAGCTGATCCAAATGCCAGTCTATAGATTTGAAAGACTAAAGATCACATCACTGGGAGGTTGACAGAAGTGACACTTTGCAAAGTGCCAATGATTTATGCCAATGTCTTGCTTGATGATACTGTTATAGACAGCACTGTCATTACAAAGTCCCTAACGACTTCAGTCCACATTTATGGTGCACAAATTATAGGTGAGCCCAAAGATCGAAACCTTCCTGACTTTTAGATTTCAATGACCAAGTAATTCTCACTAGGTTCGCTTCTTGTATGTTGCCTGATACTTTACACCGCCTATTTTGTTTCTGCATCGTAATTAGATCGCAGTAACAAGGGCAAAATATATGTTCATTCTGTGTTACCAAGCCTTTTTCAGCCGTATCTCGCAAACACCGTACAAAATACAGTAAAAACTTTATACTCCAACAGCGAGTCATAATACAGCTCTGGCTTTTCATCAACAGAAATGCTGCAGCCAGTTCTGCAAGGTGTCACATACCTCATGCAAGCTGCTTGGGTTCTCTGGCTCCCAGTTAATTAGTTATTCCAGTTATTAGTTAATTAGTTATTCCAGTGCTGGGGAACAGGCATGCTCCAGATCATGAAAACTTCCTTTTAAAGAGTATCTCTTGGTTTGGATGCTATGGTAAGTTTTCCATGCTGTTACAGCCTGACTGCCTACGATCCTGTGATATGTATGATGTTCTGAATTCGTACATTTAAAATGCTATTCCCGTGCAACATTATTCCCCCTTTAGTCAGGACTGAAACAATTGCTGAGGCTGAAGCAAATTACAATGTTTGGGTGGTTTATTCTTTTCTGTAATTCAGTTACCTTAGCAAGAAGGAAATCAGGGACTTGACTTCATGAGGCGTTAAGGTAAGTAACACTGTCATATCAGAGGTAACACTGACAGTATCAGAGGATATCAGTTTAAACCAAGAGAAAATGTAGTTTCTCGTAGCTATTTAAAATGAAGTAGTAAACCTTCCTGGGCCAGGACCTCTTCTCTAACACACTGACAAAGCCTGCCGCAAAGGACAGAAGGAACATTTAGGACTTTTGATAGGTCTAGACATGGTGGGATGGTAGGACATGGAAGGAAGCTGCAGAAGCAGAAAGTTACAACTGGGTAAGCCATAACATTTCACACCTCCCAAAGTTCTCTCTGTTACTACAAATCAGAGATATAATCTTCCTGAGGGAATAAACATTTTAAAATATTGAATGAAATTCTGCAGGTTATTTTAAAGTAAGTCAAAGAACCTACTTCATTGTCTAAGAGCTGCCTAAGTGCTGAACCAGAACATGTCCTACTGTAGAAGCCATTTACTCTGGACATGCTAGAAAGCATCTAATTGCTTTGGTCTTGTGGTTTGCTTTGTAACCACAAATCCTTCAGAAAAATAACAGCTTCATATTACACAATAGGACATATTCATGTCTGAGCTAGTTTCTGTCCCTCTGCAATTCCCTGCTGGCTCTGAGGACAGAAACGTAACACACAAAACCAGACAGGCAAACATACAAATGATGAATGTCTGAATAGAAACAATGTCCTTCTCAGAGAATTTTTGTGGTGCAGCTGGCAATATTCTGCAAATTGTTCACTCCAACAACATGTCATTCCAAAGTCAGATTAGAGCTTAACCAGAAAGTTATATGGCCAAAACCATATTTTCTTGACTGGCCTGAATAAAGCTTCTGTGCACCAAGCTTGTTACTATCCATAGTAATATTAAATAGGGAATGAAATGCCTGTTTCATCCACAAGAGAAGTGAGTTCCCTAGAGAAGCAGTATAAAATCAAGTGCACTGGGGTCTTTAGATGCACTTCAGGAAAGGTAGATAAAAAATTGTCATTTGGTCAGGGAAAGATGATCATCAGTATATAAAGACTGATCTGGCAGACCCTGGGAAACAAGTAACTTCAGAAATGCTTTGATTCAACAACCATCCTTTGTACAGAACTCTTCACTTTTGACAGGAGTCTCAAACAGTGTGTTTCAAGAATGCTGTGTTAATATACCTAATCGCATCATTTATGTAAAAATAAATATTAAAAATGTAAGTAGCTTTTCTTATTAGTAAATATACATCAGTTTAACCCTTCTATTTAGTAAGATGAATGAATGTTGAAACAGCATCAACAGTTTGTATTTTTAAAAATTTTTGGAAAATATAAAGTCACCATTTTAAGTTCTTCATTCTCATATTCTGGTAACTTCATAAAAGGAAGTTCTAGGCACTTAAGTTAATCTTTGCAAGACTAAAAGCTTAAAAGAAGGCTGAAAAGACCATTGAAGGTCAGCATTTACATATTGATCAAACTGTAAGTTTATACTCTTGTAAACATGTAATTAACTTTGCTGTTATTGAATTTTTGTTCACAACCAATTTTATTAGTCATAGTTTCACCAGTAATTCCACTGGACTGAAGCATGAGTGACAGACATCCATAATAAAGTAAAGTGCATACTAAGACGCTGTGTTTAAAAATAGGTGTAAATCACCTGAACCACTGGTTATTTTGAAGAAAATACCCTTCATAACAACACAGCTCTTGGCAATAAAAATGAAGCCATCTTCTGAGTATTATTGATCAGAAATTGAAATAAAGACTTGCATAAAAGTTACATTTCAAAGTTCCAAACCACTGAACCTTTCATTATGTAATTTAATTTTGTAAGTTAACAATCATATATTCATCAATAAAACAGCTAACCCCTTTTTTTTTAACCCTTGTTTTGCTGACCACCAAATAGCTAGAAGCTGGTAAAACAAGTATCTGGGACATTCAGCCTCAAGTGTATTGAAGGGAGGATTCCTGTCCAGACACCAAGCAAGAGACGTGGGTGAATACATGTTGCTACATGTAAGAATTGCTCTAGAACAATTGATGAACAACCTGGGTTCTGTTCTAATTTATGCATCAGCAGCAGAAACTATCATTTATATTCCTGCTTGATGAGCAAATGCAAGATTTGCTCTCTGAGATGTGAAGAGGATACACAGGAACCAACAGTGTCCTCTCAAAGGACTATTACTTTGCATCCGGTCCCCAAAATTGCACCACAGCCAGGAACATTATAATATATAAATGAAGATCTCACATTCTTAATGATAAGGGATAGTAAAAATATTCAATCATAAGCCACTGATCTCAGTGATCCTTTCACCTTCAAATGAAGGAGAAACAGAGGCCAAGGTCCTTTCCACTGTCTCTCTGCACTCACAGCCTTCTGCACAGCTGAGGTTTCTGTTCCATGTCCCTGCTGGCAAACATAATGAAACCACATCCTCAATGAATCTGCATCCTTCTTATGATATCTTATCTGTCCTTTTTAGCTGTCTACCTGGGCAGCCAGAAGCAGTAGGTTCTTCCTTCTTGGAGACTAATGAAGCCTTTTAAATACTAGGAAAGCTGAGCTTGGGCTTTGCTGCAGACTCGCATGCCAGGAACTCACATGCAAATGTACTGGCACTGCTAAGAATAGAAATCCTACACAGTCTATAGTCACATCTGACTCTGGTGCCTTTTCCACTTACTTCACCAAGTAAAAAGACCTGGATACAAGGAAAAATTTCAGGACTCTGCATGTGTGCTCCCATACCTAAAAGACATATAAAACAAAGCTAGATTCAGACCTGAACTCTAAAAATATGATACCTTCCAATGAAGCATGTCCTAACATGAAAAAATGTTGAAAAATGTAGGATTATTTTTAGCATTTCAGGAATGACTATCACCAATCTCAACAGACTGATGTGCCTTCAATACATATGACCCTCAGCCATCATCTCCATGTCAATACAGCCATCAGTAATGAAGGCTTCACTCTGAGAAGGGAATTCCTGACTTCACTTGTTATAGCAGGACCCAGAAGCACAATATCATACAACACTCTGGAAAAAAAATGACAGGATCATTGACAGTATAAACAGAGAAATATTATGTTTAGTGGCAAAATGTAGCTGGTTGAAATGTGTTTTATTTCTGTTGAAGTTTACGCTCCAAGAGAGTGTGCAATTGGATACATGTCTACTGAAAAAATGAATAAAACATTGTGGCTATCGTTAGGCAAAGCTAACCAGAAATGGCAATATTGCTCAGCATTCTTCTGGTCACACGCTCTCTAAATGCAGAGAGGCAGTGTGTTTAATTAGACTTCAGTCCCAAGTTAAGAGCTGTTTGCTTGTGGCTTCAGTGGTGGCAGCGGCAGAGGGCTTCTTGTTATCTTACCATTTGGTTTGAACAAATTGCTCTGTCCGTAAGCCACTGTCAATAAATCTCTTACTTATTTTCTTTACTACAGAGAAAATGTGGTATCAGGTTACATCAAATACCGTGTTTACCATCCACCACATCTAAAATCACTGTTCTTTGTTACAGTCTCGGGCTAAAACCTTTTATTTAAACTTCCCCATACCTAAACACATGAAGTAATCCAACAAAATGAGAAGGTATGGTAGAGAGGACAGTCAAGAATGCCTCTTTTCTACATGTCTGAGCTCCATCTCCTCATCTTTCAGAAGTTAATCAGCATGATAGCTGTGAAAATTAGGTGACTGCCCCAGCTATTACTGTGAACAGAACCCTGGTAAAAAACAGGCTCCTGATGCAGCATATATTTACTCTCTCAAAGTGACCCACCAGCCTAGAGCTGTGTCAACCAGTTTTCTTAATTGCATGCTAGCTGTAAACATTGTATTAGTTATAGCTAAAAGGTGTTTAAAATTATTTAGTAGCTATTGTACGTTTCATAACTCATCCTGTAACTCTGAAGTACCAAGAAATTGAAATTCAGAGCACAGTGTAAGATGACCTTTTGTATGTAAGCTAAATCAATTTTATACTCCTTAGAATTTGACCCACTGAATATAAAAGAGTCCAAGCTGTCAAAAAGAGAAAGCTATATTAAAAAAAAAAATTGGTGGGGGGCATCTCAGCTATGCCTGCAAATAGATAAACAGGTAGTTCAAGAAGTGTGTGCGAGGCTTTAGCATAGAACTTCCTCCCTTCCAGAAGCTCTCAGGCAGCACTTGGTGCCAGCTCATGATGTGAGAGCATTTCACAGGTGAGGAATGGGACCCAGTCTAACAAGCTCTTCTGCCCCTCTGCAGGAGAGGGAGGGAAGGCAGTGGAGGCAGCTGGTGGCAGGCTGGCATCCAGGAAGGAGCTAGACCTAGTCCAGCAAAAATCTTACATTTTCTTGAGTGAGGATTGGGTGTGTAAATTAATGAACTGCTGCTGTAATTAATTCCCTGCTTCGTGTTATTTTGCTCATGATCAGCTCAGTGGTACACACTGCACTCGGGGGATGCTAGAAGGGATCAGGCCTTTCACCTGCCTGGTACAATGTGCAGCACTGTTAGAAGTGCCCTGCAAGGAACTTACTCTTTATTTCTTTCTCCAGAACAAAAGTCCCATCCACAGGATGTGGATTGTGCTTTGTCTTCTAAGCAGTCTTTTCTCTTTTTCTTTCTAGTAGAATCATGTCAGTAGCCAAAGGAGATAGTTTTATTCGAAAGTTCTACAAAGTTGGAAGAGATGGGAATTTTATCACTTTTTTTACAAAATTCAGGACTAAATTCTGTGATTGGTAACAATCAGGTGACTTCAGAGGAATCAGCAGGCATATCAGAGGGCTAAACCTGGTTCTTAATCATTAAAATATTATGTAAAGGAACATGAATAGAAACAAAGGCAGGAGAGTCTTCACTTCCATATCAATGTTCCAGATACTTTGCATTCATACAGAGCAGAGTTCATGAACTCTCTCTAACCATGTTAACAATCCTCTGGGTTTCTAAAGGAGCAGCAGGGGTTGGAATGAGAAGGCTCCCCATATACATCAATAACATCAGCCTTGACACACTGATGGGATTTCCAGGGGGTTCTTTTCTAACTGTGCCTGCTAAATCCTCTGCACCACTCAGCAGTGGTAGCTCAGTATGCCTCGCAGGGAGGAAAAAAAAGTCTGAAATTTGTAGTTGAAAACAAAATGTGCATCTGTGGCATGTGATTTTTTGTGCAAAAGCGAGTAAGAGCATAGACATTTTAAATGCATTTTTCTCAGTGACTGAAGTCAGTTGGGGTGTCTTAAATGGATATTTTACAGAAATAAAGCACAGCAATATTTTGCACAACACATTTTATATTTTGCAAAATATATGTAGATAAAGTTAAACATGTCTTCATTTGAAAATCTGAGAAGTACAGTAGTCTCAGCTATACAAAGGAGAACTGTGTGGCTGATGACAGCTAGCATGCTGTTAGTTTTGAAGAAGTAAAAGAAAATCAGAGTGACAGAACTGTGCCAAACCAAGGATCCACACAGCTCAGTCCAGGCTTGCTCGGTGTCTGGCACTTAATGATTAGAGAATGCTATCAGAACAGGACAAGCATATTTTTATTCAGTAAAACCTCTTAGTACCTAGAAGTCCATGCTATAAGGACACCCTAAGAACTTACATATTTTTAATGGAATTGTTCTTGATGGTCTTTCTTGCATGATTTTTTTTCTAATTGTTTTTTGAATGCATTTATACTTTTTCAAGTAAGGAGACTGCATTCAGAATGAGATTGTCAGCTGCAGTTGGTGGCCTGCTGGCCTGCCAGTTTCTATCAAATAAGAATTCACCCCTTAGAAAATTCAGCATTAATATAACAACTGCTTCAGCTTCATAAACTTTTTAACTGACTCGTCTTCTAATGAAAGCAGTTTTTTATAACAGTAAAATAACTGTGTGCTGAAATCTGGCAGTTTGATAGAGTTTTCCATAGTGATTCAACAATTTTTTGAAAAATAAATCTTGAAAATAACTTTGAAGCTTTTGTATTCTGAATTTTTTTTAGAAGGTAGATTTTGTAGATCTATAAATTGCAAACCCAACTAATATAAAAGAAGATGTTGCAATATAGCAGTAGTACTCTATCTGGTTTAAGTGCTTTGATACTACATATATGTACTTCCTAACTCTGTATAAAATCTAGCATTTCTAATATCCAAAAGCTAGTAACAAATAAAAATCTGCTTTAAAATTTTATTTTGTGACATTTTCACAAAGCTGGAAGTGAGGCAAAACTTCCCTGTGCCTGTGACTAGGCACAAAATAAAACCCAATGCAGGTGGTATTATTGTTTCTGATGCTTTTCTGTCTTCATCTCAGACACATGAAGGTCCATGCTGGATCACCTAATACAAGAGAGACATCGATAAGCTGGTATCAGCTTCTTCTTGAGCCTGCAAGAAGCACCTTATTCACTCAATTCCTGCAATCGTAGGGATAGCTAAGGACACTGGGGAGAGCCTAGATAGCCCTAAGAACTCACCTGCTTCAAAGACCTTGAGCAGTAGTTTCTTCTGTCACCTTCATTTTAACCATCCTCATTTCTCCAAGCATGACAGTGATGGGATAGAAATGCACCTCTGCAGTCTCCTCCTTGGTTTGCCACACAACTCCCTGAGCTACTTGCCAGAACCCGATCAAATGCTGAAATTTCCATTTTGCTTTGCCTCAAATGCTTATTTAAACAAACAGAAACAAACCTTAAGCAAAGACTGAAGTCCTCAGGCTCTGGATGACTACAGTGAATTGACTGTATGTATGCAAAATGTTGTCATAACAAAACAAGTGTTCTATGGTAATTGTGCTAAGTATCCTAA
Source organism: Machaerirhynchus nigripectus (assembly GCA_013397975.1). Taxonomy (NCBI): domain Eukaryota; kingdom Metazoa; phylum Chordata; class Aves; order Passeriformes; family Dicruridae; genus Machaerirhynchus; species Machaerirhynchus nigripectus. Next base: position 1,579,421 of record VZRQ01009097.1, read on the forward strand.
CAAACAAGGTTCATCTGGCACAGCTCACCCAAAGCCTTCAGGGGACTTGCAAAACTTATTTACTAGTGAGAGAAAAAATATTCTCCTTAATAGAATAACAGAAGCCAACCATATGCATATTTTTTGTGATGGCAAGAAGGCCTGTTTAAACAGAGCATGATCCTCCTAGGCACTTCTGCAAAAAGAAATGGCCTCCATTCCCTACCAGGTCTCCTGCCCACACAGCTTGGCTGGAAACTGGTTCTCCTAATCTTAAGCAACAGGGGAGGAGAGGAATAACTGGGGAAAAAATCTAACTTTTTCCTGGTGAGTTTGGGCACATTTTGTTTCATGTAGATTTGGGGTAACTCAGTAATGGGGTGAATGAAAGAGGTGATCAAAAGAAATGTTATGGAAGAAGAAACTTTGTTAGGAGATATGGAATAAAATATTTGCAAGTAAAATATGTCACAGGCAAAAGAAGGAATAAATAAATTTGTCAGCTCAGGGGCAAAGGTCAGTGATGTAGACAGATGCATTCATGTTTGTATGTTTTCCTACAGTTAAACCCCAAAATGTGCTCAGCAGCATGTAATCATAAATCCTGGCTGGATCAGAGAACCGTTTTTCATTGTTTGATCACCCTTCCACCAAAGAGAGCGCTGACAGCTTTTGTAACAGGTGGCACTTGCTCTATTATGTGCTACTAAAGAGTGAAATGGTACGGGCTGTCATCCTATTCCCAAGTATCATGTCTTAAATGTAAAAGAGCTTTCAGCAACTGAGTCAACCTAAACTGGCAGTGTGGTCTTCCATCTTCTATCATAGACCTGAATATAAAAACATTTTGGACTAAGCTTAAATAAGTGGATTTTTATAGTTGATTTGTGGGTCTATATAAAATTCTAGCTCTGCTGAAACCAATTATAAAGTTCATACTAACAGTTGTAGAGCCAAGTTTTACTGAACTTTTTTAAAGCCAGGCATTTTTAAATGTCAGAAATAACGCATTCAGGAAACATTAGGGCCTTTGCTCAGCTGAAAGAGGGAACCTCTCTCACAAAAGATTTGGCTGTTCTTCCAGCTTAGCTGGTTTCTGGACCTGCTTTGCTGCCTCCTACACATCACACAGTAGTGTTGAAACTGGCAGAAAACTGGATCTTTCTTTCCCTCCTGAAAGCTTTGCATGCCAGTCCTCCTAATGAGCCCAGGGTAACAGCTGGGATCTCAAAAAACACATTGCTGATGGTAGATTCGATCAGCAGCGCTCAGGTTGTTGGATGCTCAGACATGGGTTGCTGGAGCATGGCTAGAGTAGTGTTGGATCTGTTCCTAGGTATGGGTTTGGATTTGCTTTCTCGGGGTAATGAACCCTTACCCTGTCATGCAAGAAATGCTGATGCTGCCAACAGTGTCTGTGGGTAAAATACCAGCTGAATTAGTGTCATTAAACCCAGAAATATCTTTTTAGGGTCAAGGTGGCAAGGAATTGCAATTCACACTTATGGGTGAGTAAGCTCATAAATTATAGTATTTAACTAATTGCTTACCTTACAAAGATAAATTGGACAAGGCTTTCCCAGAAAACAGCAACATTTCGGACATGTTTGTATATGGGGACACTTTCCCAGTCCTCCCTCAAAACACTGCCAGAAGGTCATTTCTCATTACTTAAACTTTCTGAACTATTTCAAATCATTTAATGGGCCCAGTATATCCAATGTCTCTGTAGCGAGGCTAAAACAATCCCCTTAGGATCCCTCAGAGATGCAATAGGCTCTCAACAGCATAGATAACAGCCTTGTGGACTGGCATAGGAACAGTTAAGAAGCAATGAACTCTGGTTCGACCTCTAGTAAGAGAAACTGGGTGTTCCCCACCCAGTCCAGCCCTGGTGACAAACTGTGAGACACTAAGCCAGCTATTTGTGGCTGTATTTCCCTAAAATGTTTATATTTTTCCAAAAATAGTGAATTGCCAGAAAAACAGGACCTGTCCCAGATGACAGGAGTCAGGAGCTTGTATTTTATTTTCTCAAGAGGAGTTATTTACTCTAGAAGTTGATGTACAGTAACGGGTATGAACTAGGACTACTTAGCCCCAGGAAGAAAGTATGAAGTCATAAGTTCTGCATTTAAAAGAAGAAAAAAAGCTACAGGAATCAAAGACTTCATCTGGGAACAGAGGACGCCTGCCAGAACCAGAAATAGTTCTGTTGCCTGATGCTTTCTTTCCTCAGGCTCACAGACCCCAGAGGTGTGTTGGGGAGTGGGTGGAGTTGCAATGTTTTAATAAAGTACTCTGGAATTTTGTTAACGTGAAGGGTTGCAAATGCCTGCAGTTCTGGTCATGCAAACATCTGCCTTCAGCTGTCCTGGATTTTATTGAGGTTCTGAAGAACATTAGCTATGTAATTCATGTGGCTGTTCTTTTGGCTTGTAACAGGGCATAGCAAGGTTAACACTGTGTTGACGTTTAGATTTTAGTGTTTGGCTTACTGGAAAGTAAAAATAAGTAAAAGAAATCCTACGCCTCAAAGGGGATCAGAAGGACATTTGGAAATGAGAGGAGTGATTTGGAAATGAGAGGAGTGATTTGCAATTGTGGAACTCATGGAGTGATGAGTAAGGCTAGCCAGGAAACACAAGGAACCTGATGTTAGATATTCATACCCAGAGACTTCACTGCAGGTCTCAGACTCACAGAAAGCACTGAGTGTCCTATTACATTCCCAGTTAGGAAGAGCTGAAAGCTGAAGTGAATTTTTAAAACCTTTTTCTCTTCAAGAGAAAACCAGGTCATTCATACTTCTTAGAAAGAACAAATGCTTACTGTCTGGGGACTTCTTTATTAGGGCATATAGTTTGCTCTTGGTCCCAGTTCAGTTCTGACTGGAGCTCAGTCCCTGCAAGAGGGCTGCGTGTGCACTGATGGCTCTCCCAGGGAAGCAGGGGTCAGCCCAGGAGCAGAGCACTGCTACAGAGACACCACTTGCAGCCCAAAGACAGCAGCTCCTTCCCAGGAAGCTAACTGAATTCCTCTGTGTGCCACTGTTCAGATTTCTGGCCATAAATATCCGGAAGCTTTCTGAGCATGGACTAGCAGTTTGTCCACATCCTGAACATATATTTAATGCTCCTTCAGCATGCTTAGAAGCAGGAAGATAGCAATTCCATATGTGAATCCTACTCTGAACTTCAGCTTCCTTTATAGCTACGGTCAAGTTACATGTCTTTTCCACCCCCAAAATCTACCCCCATTGTTGGATCTGGTGCAGTGCTCCTTTCCTGCTCCCAGGGGACAACTTGGCCTTCAAAAGGAAGTACACTGTGAAATCAATCAGCACACAAGCAGTCATTTGCTGTGAACAGCCCTTTCTCTGGTAAGTTATGTGTTCTGTGCTTCGGGGTGGAGAATGGTCCTAACCCCTGCTCAGCCACTGGTTGCTGAAAAGTCATCACCTCTCTTGGCTTACCTTTTCTCTTCTCCTGATGGCAGTCTGAAAAACTTAGCCGCCAACATGTGGCACTCGAGCAGACATGCCAAGGACTCACTCTCTGATGACTATTAAAAGGATCTGGTCAGACCTGCAACATCAGGCATCTCTTTTTATTGAATCCTCCTCAGATACTGTCTTCCAGCTCCTCCCGAGCTCCTCAGGAATGGGTTGTCACAGCTGGGGAGAGACACTAGGCATGCTGGGCCAGAGCTGTTGTGCAGTCCCTCTCCTGTAAATGCAAAGGCCAGCTTGTCTGTGAAGCTATTTGAATAACATTTTTCCCTTGTGCCAGATTGTGAGCTCTATGTCATGCTGTCAAGGCTAGCAATCAGCCTGATTGTTGCAGACTTGACAAACATGCTTATTTTTAGAACTGCTGGATATTACACATTGCACTAGATCTCCCTTTCATGTTAAAGACTTTAATCTTCTGCTGGAGTTTCTTATTGGACATCTGCCCAGAATATAAAGACTGATCTTTCTTTTTTTTTCCCTTTCTTTGATAAAGTGTCAGAGCTTCACTGAAAGGTGTAGATGGCAGTCAAAGGATCTCAGCTGAAGTCATGCCTCTCCCACCTCTCATCCAAATTATAAGTAGGGGTTATTGGCAGTGTGTTGAAATAACTTTACCTTGGGATAATAGCCTTTTGCTTATCTCCCATCTATCTGTCACACTGTCTAACTTCTGTATTAACAGAGTCTACCTTTGGGCAGCTCACACAGTACAGTAGCTGTCATTCTGTCCTCACTCCTGGGTATTTAATGTAAACTGAACTAAAGTATGTTAAAGGTATACCAGGAAAGACAGTCATTTTTCCATCTCACTCCCCAGCAAAGTGAGAGGTAGCCAAAATAGTGGCCCTGCAGCACTCCAGATGTGAAGTAGCACAGTACGTATCATTACAGAAGAAACATTTTCTGCCTCAGGGGTCTATTAGTAATTTTGACAGCACAGGCACTATAATCCCACGCAGAAGAAAACAAGGATAAAATAAGATGCAACCCAGTGAGGTCCTAAAATTTAAAATTAAGACCCAACTGAGATACCCTGGCCCTGCCATCAAACCAGAGATTGCTGAAGACTGCATTCTGGATGGTAGAACTCAGTATTGCCTGACTGTGATGGCTGGGAATAAAGTGACAGTTGAAAAGATGGGAAAGTTCACTTGAAAGGCTCATTTCTTTTATCCCAAATGTAAGGCTAGGTGACAAATGACCCCCAAGGACAATGTACTCTGAGGAACCGAGGCTCACATGAGGCATGTGACCACCTCCTGGACTAGCATGCTTTCCCCTCTCTGCAGGAGGTGCTATCCAAACACAACAGGAGGAGGCAGAAAGGAGCTGACACAACATCAAAACCTTACTGGAGCCCCAAGACTGGACATTTATGAAGACACCAGCAGCTCAGCAGCTCCCCAGGCTTACCTCTCCTTTGCAGTGTGGCACAAGATGAAACCTTTTCTTCCCTGAAATTTAAAAAAAAAAAGAACCTAAAAAGGTAAAGTGGATCATATAAGTCAAGATGCTTATGACTATGTTCCATAAATGAGTTTTTCTCCATACTTTCACATATTATTTCTGCTCTCATTTTTTTCTGAATGGCATTCACTTATCATTCTGGTTTTGGTCTATGGCCTCATTCAATAAGACTGGGTGTGTAGACTTTTGATCCCTCTTTATTGATTTGAATTTTAAAAGGGGGTTATGTACAAGAAATCTGTGGCATTTGAGTGAAAATATAAACCCATCATGTTCAAGACAGTCTAAAAATCTAAGCGAAAACTATTAAAACATGGTATAGCACTTCCACAGGATAGAATATACCCCATTCTTCAAAGAGGAAATATGTGGAAAATTCCTTAAGAAGGAATCATTATACCTTTACAAGACGTGATCTTTAAAACTGCAAAGCTAAAACCTCCTAAGCCTTTGTGCATTTAATAGCATTCAAAGTGCACCACAACCGTATCTCCCCCTTCTAGCCTGCTGTCCAACTGATACAGTTGGTGACATGAGCTGATAAGGACATGCTTGGCAGCCAAGCTCCACACGGAACAAATATCAGTGCGTTGCCTCATGAGCAAGTGTGAGAAAAGGTAGGAGTGCCACAAACAACAGGGAACTGGCCTGAGGCAGTTCAGCTTGTTAGCAGAGAGAGTGGAGCAGCCCTGAAACAGATGTAACCAACACCCTTCATCTGTAATCACTGCACAGTTCTCATGTCAGAAAAGCTTGGGCAATATGAGGATCTCAACTGCTGTCAGTGTCCCATTCATGAGAAAATAGAAGATGTGGCAAACCTCCAAGCATAGCTTGGTTTGATGGTCCAGCAAGCCTGCAAGTTAGCATAGCATGGGAGAGACAGTTGCTTTCCAGCTACTAATCTCAGTTACTTTTTCTTTTTTTTTTTTTCCATGACAGATGGGGATTAGTGTAGCTAACCAATATGCCTAATCTCTGGAGAGTGGAAACATTTTATGCCACTCAACAGGAGGCTTTATAGATGCTAGAGGTCAAATTCACAATGATATCTGAAAAACTAAAACCTACAGGGGTACTTCCCTCTGGTCTTAGTGGGAATTTTGTCTCTGGAGGGTTAAACCTTAAACACCTTTGTGAAACTGAGCCTGGACACTTAACATTTAAACTGTCTCCTGAGGAGTTCTTTCTCAAGCTGTTCCCAAGTTCCAAGAATCCCCACATCTGTTATAAAGCTCGAACTGTGTGGAGAACAGATTATAACAATTTCCACAGTGAGTCAGTAATCCTGCAAGCAGCAAGGCAGCTACCTGCTGTACAAAAATTATTGACAGGCTTATACTTTTAAGCGTAACACTGGCCTTTCCCCCATAACTGCATAGAGGGGAAACTGTTCAGTAAGTGATATACCTGCAGTCACAGACCCTGGTAGTCTAATATCCCATTAATTCTGTTTAGATGGAATGGTGTTGGAGAAACTGAATTTTATGTCAGACTTGTCAATAATTCCAGAACACTGGAATTTTTCCACATTTATTAGTACAGTGCCTCTCTCATATACCACTAGCATTACTTGAAAACAGTTGCTATGTCTTCTCACTTGCAGGAGAAAAATGAGCCCCAGATTTCACTTTGAAATGAGGGTGCCCAATATGTGTCCAAACATGCTGCCTCTTTTATCAGTTCCTTCCCAAAAGCATTTCAATGACCATGGTTTAAATTAAAAGTCAAGAGCAAAACAACTTGGAATAAGGTATCGCCAGTATCTGCTAGAACACTGTCCCTTTAAGGCCTTGCATTCTGCCCCAATTAACATTCCACTTTTATTGCATGTACCTGGCCTGAAGAGAGTCAGTAGCCACTGGGCATAGCATAAATTGTTGGCCTTCAGCAAAATGAACAGCTGAAACACATGCAGTACCTGACCATGCTTGTTAGGCTATTTGCTCCTTTAATCACTGCTGCACTCATGAATGCCTGCTATTCAATTATCTTCCAAACCTTCATCATGTCACTAGACAATAAAACGTGGCAAGACAGGTATTACTGTGGTAAGGTCATCTGATATCTAGAAGTGTCTCATTATTCCCTTCAGTGATTAGCTACAATTACTACTTTAACCCAAGTATTTAAGGCCTTAGCTAAGTGTTTCAAATATTCATCACAGGATACCTTATGAGTGGGAGAAGTGTTCATGGAGTGTCTCCAGAGCAGCAGCAATCCCAGAGATGGTGCTCCAAAAAATGCTGGGACGCCCAGTTTGCTCCCAAGACACAACCAGATACTCACAAGACAAAGGGTAGGCAGCCTGTATCTTGCCTGTGCTGGTTGCAAGTGGTATCAGAGGTAAGAAGGATCCCCATGCAGGACCAACCTTGACTCATCTTTCTTGCCCTAATCACTCCAGGCAGGGCTGATAGGAGAGTTGGAGCCCAGAGACTAACCCAAGCTCAAAACATCTCCCAGAGGGGATGGCCCAGAAGCACCTGTATGTGCAGGCTGGGTTGGCCCCAGGAATGTCATGGTGCCCCTCTCTGGTAACACAGGTACTATCTGGCTTCAAAGTTACTGCAGTTTCTGCATTTCAGTTAGGAATTTATAATTAAATGTAATATTAGGTCATCTTGTTTGTTAAGCCAATGTAGTCCTACCCTAACAAAGCTTCTTCAACCTGTTCAGGACCAAGAAAAGTTTTTGTTCCTGATGCCTGAAAACAGCAAGTTGGAGGAATTACAACAAATACAAGATTACATGATCCTGTGTTCCTCAAGTTGGGGTAAATTCGGTAACTTGATGAATTGCAATTCTTTGCATTCTTGAGGTGACACCATTTATGCTGCACATTGGACAATGGAGAGTTCCCTCCAAGAAAGAATCCTAGGTAAGCAGAGATGAAGGAGGCAGGGCTGGCACTGGTGCAGTGGGAATGCCGATTGTTGAGGAGAAGGCAGGACAGAACCAGGGTTTAACATTTCTCAGTAAATCTAAATTACATCCAGGATCAAATTAACGTTGCCTCTCTCCCTTTCACCCTGCCCAACCAAAGTCAAACGCTGGTTAAGGGGAGAATTCGTCCTGATCGTTGAGTTCAAAGGCAGGACACACATTTCACAGCAGTTCTGTGGGAGATGGAAATAATACCTGCATAAAGTAGTAAACAAGAACAGCCAGACTTTCACTGGGGGAAAGGCAGTTTTACAGGCACATTGCCAATCAAAACCTCTCTCCACTGTGGCTCAGTGGCCCCATTATTTGCTCTGCCTTCCACAGAGCATTCAACGTGACAAGCTAATAACCACAGCTGGCACTGCCGCTGGCGAGTCAGCAGTTACCTCGAGCAGATGACTGATAGAAACGGGCAAGAGAGCTTTTGCATTACCTACCAGCAGAGCCCTGGAAAGTCAAGTAAGGGGATGTGGCAGATGTCCCACCCCAGTGGCACAGGAGTAGCAAGACTTGCTCTCCAGGACTCGCCTCCATTCCAGCCCTTCTTTCGTCCTTCCCCATCCAGCAGCAGGACGAGCCCAGTCCTCCAACCTTGGGACTGCAAAATTCAATCCTGCTAGCACTGCTGAAAGCTTTGAGCTGGCCCTGCAGACAACACGGCTCACTGCAAGAGAATGAGCTGACAATTTTGTTTCTTGTAGAACAATGAAACTTATTTAAATAAAATTCTGATTAAGACAGAAAGGCATGGACTTGATTCACAGCAGGGAAAGCTGAAAACTGCTTGCTACATGCCGTTAAATTACCAATTTCTACCATTTTATTTTTAAAGCAGTGTGCTGTTTCTTTGAACTGGGAACAACACGGCATGCACATCATTTTGGGTAATGTCTATGCAAGGTCAAATTGTTCATTTGATGCTATTGAGCCCAAAGTAAGAAACATGGGAGATTTTTTCCTCCCCACTTGAGGAGTGCCTATTGCTATGTGGAAATCAATGACCCTATGGTAGCAAAAGATCTGTCTGGACATGCAAATGTTAAATCAAAGTGGCCCACCCCACCACAAGGACCATGCAGCTTTTACCAGTCATTGTCCTAAGCCAGGGGTGCCTCAACGAGGTAAAAGTAACTTTGCAGCTCTCTCATCTATTCTGCACATTTAAGTCATAACTGCTATAGGGCACAGTTAGAATTTGCAGATCATTTCTTTCTGTATTAGTTATGGAGGACCTGTTACACATACCAGGCACAGTGGTTACAGTTCAATTAGACAAACATTAAGATACCCTATAACAATGCACCAAAACTTTAGTTTAATGCAGAGTGTGAATAATTTGATTCATTTGGACCATATTTGCTTCTAAATCTTAATTACCTAATCACCGATCAACTTTTCCATTGCCTGGCTGTTCTTGCTATTCTCACATTAGGCCATGCAGCTATGCTGTAGCTGGTCATTTCAGATGGTTTCCATTTCCTGCTGGTATAAGCATGTGAGCAATCCTGAAGCAAATACTTAAATGTACTTCATGTGGATAGTTGTATCTAGAAACAGGAACACAAGAACTTCCACAGAAAATGGCTATAAATAGAGCCAGATAAAGAAAATGCAGTTATAGGAATTCACATTCGTTCATCCTTTGAACTTTTTTCCTAGATATCCTTGAAAGAAATGTTTGATCTCCCATCAGCTAGCCTAGCTATGAGTTTGGGGCACCATATCAGCTTGCACCACTTGAGAATCTGGTTCTTTTTGTACTGCCTATGTTTAGCTATGGCAGAACGTCGCAGAAAACATGTCCAATATTAATCAGAGGAATGTGTCATATATATTAACCACCATAACTGCTGTGTTTGTTTTCACTACCCAGACAGAGAATTAATTTCATTGATTTTTAGGGATCAGCATTTTAGATGAGCGTTCACTGCACAGCACAGATGAGTTTGCATGATTGTGAGAATAAGCACTCAGCCATTTTAGACCATCTCTGAAAATAATCCCTGGCCTCCTGTAAAGACTAAAGCTTATAGATGTAGCTCTTTTCGACAAGAATTTTCAGTGAAACCAACTTCCTTCAGCAATGCCCTGTTTTAAGGGATCCAGCTACGGTAGCAACATTCCCTTCCTCTGCAGAGGGGGCAGTGATAGCCCACATTCACTATTCCGCTGCAATTCCGTATTAGGCTGTGATGGAGAGCAGTCAGCCCTGTCAGCTGCAGCCAGGATAAGCTTTCATGTTTAAATCATGTTGGATCATTCCGCAGTTATACCCAGGGCTGCGTAAATAGCACAGATAATATGCCTGACAAGTCTAAGGCAGGTAAATTAAGAAGTGCTGTGCCAAAACTGTTCCCACTTACTAGGGTTTTTCTCACTGGATTTTGGGGAGTATCTGTACATCCTTTCTCTTGTGCATGGCCTTGTTATGTGTCTGTGCCCCTCCGAGCCCTTTTCTCAAACAATATTACACAACTCTGAGTGCAAAATACCATTTATTCCACACCATCAGTGCTCAGGTAGCATGCAGATATGTGTCCATCACTACCTGGGATATCCTCTTTTCCTCATTAAAATGTCCCTTCTCTTATGTGAGATAGCAGACAGATAGAGGGATGAGAACAAAAAGTTGATCCAGGAAAGCAGAGAGGGTGAGGTAAAGAAGAGAGGTGAGCTTGCCAATTCATTAGTCTATTAGCCCAGAGGACAATAGGGCATTGCAAAGCCTCCAGGCCCTACTAGACACCTGGATGCAGGCCAGTACTTAATGAGAAAAATTTCTTTCAGCGGACTGTGCTGTGGCTTTTTCTCTTCACCATGTGCATCAATATAGTAGCAGCAGTAGATATGAGCAGATTATTTCAACTTCAGTTATCTAGTTTCTGTGGCCTAGTATTTGGCCATGTGCTTGCTGTACCTGGACTTTCTTTATGGTCATCTGAGTCCCCTGGACTGGCTGAAGGGTGCTTAGTTGCCAAAGCTTGGCATAATCAAATTCATTCAACTCCATATGCGTAAGGCTTACTGAATTCTTTATTAAAGCAGTCCTTCTGTGGGGCTCTGAAGTTTTAAGTGACTCAGCTATGTACTATGCTTATATGTCACTCCTGAGACTTGTATTAGTGTAATAAGCCATTGGAGAGATTATTCATTGTATGTAATTAAGATGTTGGTTAACCATGACATCCAGAATGAGCATTAGAGCAAAGACGCTTTGCTAAATCTGTTGCAGTATTCCAAGTCATCAAGATATCAGTTTGACTGACAGATCAGATAATCTCTTTAGTAATCCTCTGAATTCTAAACACAGAAACCCGTAACTCATCATCAGATAAGAATATGTTACGTTTATACTCTAAAGGACGGAGGACAGCATTTCATTCGGCTGGGTTTATCCAGCCACTGCCTAAGGTTCTTATAGCATCTTGGTTCCAAAATAAAGTTTAACTTTAGTAACATCAGGCAGCCTTATCCTTTAATGTCAATGACACCTTCTTGTAGAGGTTCTGCTTGTTGATTTTTTTTTTACAAGGCACTAACGATGTAATAAAGATTAATTAGTGTAAGTTATAGTGCCTGAAATGTATACATTCAAGCTGTTAAATGTGTCAATGGAGATCCATTATGACAACAGCGGGCATTTTATTCTCAATAGGGATTGCTCTATTTGCCAGTATGAGATGTGTTTTCTTTATTAAGACAAAACCAGTGAGAAGAGTCCAGATTTTAATACAGCTGAAATAAGAGCCTTGCTTTACACAGCGTGATAAGCCTTGATTTTGTAAAGACTATTACTTTGCTTTCATTACATATTCCTGCTGGTGTTATTTCACGGCATCAGCTCTTTTACCGGCTTTTATTTGGCATCATATTAAATCGGGCCATCGGAACATGCTTAGCACCTCATAGCTTAAAAACAAAACCAAAATCAACACGGTGATTTATGAAAGGCAAGTACTTGAATTTCAAATAGAATCTGAGTATCCATATAAATATCTGCCCAGGTCTAGATGACCCATCGGATGAAAAAGGTAAAAGCTCACTGAATTTCTGCAGCAAATAAGACACAAGGGAATGTTGTGGCTAACAGCACCTTTGTATGCTTGGACATCCCATAGTCCAGTTAAGCAGGCATCCACACTCACTACTGGCTCAAAGAGAAGTGATTACCAGTGCAAAGCCCAAATCATCCGTGTCTATGGATCCATACTGGCAGCTGAGATATACTCCTGCCATCTCCTCATTCAACCATCATTTTGAATTGTTAGAAGATTTAAACTGATTTTAAGGCCATTATCAAGAAATTTTAAAATAATTATGAAATGCAACAGTAGGATATTTGCTGCAAACTTGCTGCTTAAATGCAACAAACACTAGTAGCAAATGCATTGCTTGGATCATTCTCAGTGCATAAGGCAGATATGAAAATTCAGGGCTTGATCTGGTTTCTGAAAAGGCCATCAGTTACGTGGGATGGGCAAGTCCTCACTAGGCTGAGATGGGTCCATCTGAAGGCATTTCCAAATCTTCCACAGCACTCTGGTCCCAGTGTGGCATTCAGCCAAATGGAACAGACAGTGCTGCTCCAATTCCCAGGCTGTCACACTAGAGGGTTTTCCTTTGTTTGTGTTTCTCAAAGGAATACTTTTCCCATGCACACTTAGAAGTTGTTTCTCAACACTGTTTTACAAACTTGAGATTTTACATAGGGTTCTTCTGTGCATGGCATTTCTTGAATTTTGTGCATCTGGGCTAGGAGTTTAGCCTTTACGAAAGAACATTCAGATGTCAAAAATGAGATATCATTTTCTCTGGGGTACCTCTGTTTGCTTGCTTACTTGTTTTTAAATTATAGTCTGGAAGAAGATTCACTGTCTCACTCTTCTGTGATTCAAAGTTTAATCAAAGAATTTTCCTCCAAATTTCAGCAGAAAAAACATGTCTTTTATGAGCTGAGATCAAGCATCAAAGTTTTCAGCCTTAAAGAAGCTTGGGAGAAATTTATAAGTATTTGAAATTGAGGGGGGAAAAAAACAATTCATGCCAAGAGTGACTTCCCTGACACCTGGAGAAATGCTGCTCCTGCCTTTCCCCCTGCTATGGCCTCCAGTTAAAACAAATTTCAGCTTTTTCAGAGCAACATGAGTAGGGCTCAAGGCTAGGTCTTCCACTCATCACTTTTTGCTGGCTTTCTGCTAGCAGTCTCATTCAGGTTCACCTTAACACAGCAGAGGGAAAGTGAGGAGGGAGACATGGGAATAAGAAGATCTCTCCTTCCTCTCCTAAATATAAATGAATGACCATGCTGAACCTCCAACACAGAAATGCTCACCTCATCCACTCTGATGGACAACTCACAGTCCTTGAAGGTTTTTCAGGCAACTTGAGTGTTGCACACCTTGTGCAGACAGTGTCTGTCTGAAGTCTTTTTCTCTTGCAGTCGTACTGGCACAGAGCTGGGCCCAGCTGCCACCTGAAGACTCAGCTGTGACTGAAGCAGCAGGATACCTGTTCGCAGCTTTTCTTTAATCCAGAAATCCAGATAAATGCCTGTGCTTGGCTTCATATCTCTGGGACAGAATCACAAGTGCATGCGACATCAGAGCCTAAGTAAATCAGTAATATCAAGAGGCACACAAACCAAAAACTACCAACACTGTCAGGGATTGAAATATTAGTGGACTATGCCTCAAGAGAGCCATGAAAACATGAAACATTGTACATATATCACTGACTCTGATCTGCTTGTTTGATTAAGATCTCAAGATTAAAGCTGGATAAGGAAGAAAACCCTTTCCACAAAACCTTCACCTTCTCAGAAACAAAGATATCATTGAGCCCAGTGTGTAACAAAATCATAGTTTCCTGAAATAACATAAAGTGTCAGGGCAACCCAGCCCTCAGGAGCACAGACAGCTACACTGACAGAGCAGGCAACTTTCATAGACGAGGTGAGGATTCACATGATCTTGGCCAGTTCTGGGCCTTCAGTCACAGCTCCTGCTGATGAGCCCTATACCACAGATCCAGAGTGCTGCTCAAGTGCCAGTGTCTGGGTTTGCTTTCCGTAAATTAAAAACAGTAGCAACTGCTACTCTGCTGTTGCTCAGTATCCCATCTGTGGAAGGCGTTGGAAAATGAACTAAAGACCCTTTGCTTTATAGGTTTGACTTTGGAATTAAGACTAAACTATCATAAGGTTTCCTACATTGGAGTCTGAAGTCTGCAGTTTAACAGATCTAAACTACAGCTTCATGTTACTTTCCATACATTAATCATTCCTAGAGTTCAAAATACGTTCGTATGCTTAATATGAATCCCTTAATGTGCTGTATGAACATGTATTTACTGAAGATCCCATCTGTGCTTTGGAATATTTATAATTAGATGCACAGTTTATCAGGCAGTTACAGAGGATTTTTTTTTTTGTAAACAAATCACTGCCACAGTTTGAAACTATATATTAAAATGCTTCAATTATATGTCTTTTACTATGAATGAACCTTTTCCTAGTAACAGCATTGCACCTGAAGTAATTAAATAGATGTGGAGCTTATTATCACAACAAAAATTGAATTCTCAGTTAACAATTTCAAAGTCCTATTGATGAAAATTCCCACTGATTACAATTCCTATTGATTGAAAGTGATTTTAATCAGTTCAGTTGTTTTTTTAGAGGATTGACCACAAAATAAATACTCTTTTCCCATATGAGAATATTTGCATTACTAGGAGCCATACAGGGATGAAGCTTAAAATTCGATGTGGTTTACTTTGTCTAGCTGTCTCCTCTGAAGGGAAAAACAACTCTTCTTTTGAAGACATTCAGCACCATAATTTTAAATGCATGGGGATATCCATCTCCAACAGATAAGACATCAGAAAATTTGTAAAAGTCCATTTCTGAGACTGCCAAACAGCTCAGCCAGTGCAAACATCTACCTGCTTGAATTCTTAAACACTGAGCAACCACAGGAATCAGCTATAAAAGAAAAAAGCTTCTAGTTTATCAGATGTAAAACCCAAATGCTTACTATCGCTACATAAGTAAGCTTTCTAAAAGACTATTAATTTGTTGATATTATGCACCTGTTGCATTTCTCACTGTTCTTTTTTTCTGAGATATATAAACCCTATGGTGAAAATAACCATTGGTGTGGAATAACATGAGCCATTCAGATTACTCCAGCCTTCGGAGGGGTTGTGGTCTAGGATTTCTCAAACCTCATACCAGTGACAGCCTCAGGGATGCACGGTGATGAGCTTTATGAAAACCCTTAGAGAGCCAGCACAGAAGTCTCCATCCGAACAAAAATTCAGTTGCAAGTCCATCAGATCTGGCCTATGGAGTATAATACCATAATACATGGCAACATATCTGAGTCAATACTGTTCTAAACCACACCACCTTTCTAATTTTCACATGATCCATAAGAGTACAATCGGGTCAGAAATTCCGTTGCAGTAGGGAGTACTCTCTTTCTCTCACTGTCATGCGTAGTATTGACAGGCTTACAAAAAATGCCTGTAACTGGAGGCGTGAACATCTGAACTTCAACAGAGGACAATTGTCAAAATACTGTAAGTTCACCTTCAGATCAAATATCCTCACTGGTTCCTTTGCACAGTAAAATATCTTTGTTTAGGCATTAGAGGGCACAAGTCTTCTAGAAGGATCTTGGTTAAGATAAGGTGATGTCCTGTCTTTTAATCTTTTAGGACTCTGACTCTGTGTGTTGTTATTTGCTATCAACTCCAGAAGTCTGCAATGTTGTGACCTCATCCCAGTGTCTAACATCATGTGGGAGATGTGCTTTGTTCCCCTGGCATTGTAATGCTATTGCTGAGGACAAAAGGTGTCCTCTGTCAGTTGGAGGACACCTGCAAATCTTCTGATAAATCAGATTGCCTAAAGTTTTTGGGGTTTTTTGTTTGTTTGTTTGTTTGTTTTTAAATTTAAAGAAATCAAGTGAATTAAAACTATTTGAATAGTGTGATAGATAAATTATCTGAGAAACTGCAACATACAGAAAAGATTCAGGACCTAGAGTCTGGCAATTTCCTTAAAATTTCATGCAAGTCAAGATGACAAACAGATGGCACAGTTAGGAAAATCTAGAAGGCAAAATATAGCCCCCATGTCACTTTAATGATGCCTCTGCTTATCACAGCCTGTATTTTAAATCAACTTGCAAAGTATTTTTCTAAATCATAAAACTCTCTTGAGCTCTATTTTCTAAAGACAAACTGGTCTGTAAAGATGCATCAGTCAAGCAGAAGATTAATTCCTGTTGTATCAAGTTGTTGTTTTTGGCACAGAAGTCAATATTTATAAGACAGAAAGCAGCTGCAGCACGCAAGTTAGCATAGTGCATAAATCTTTGCAGCAGGTTATAGCAAGATGATGATACTACCCACAGGTAACACGATGGAAGCACTGCCACAACAGAGCCTTCCTAATGGTGGTCATCCATTTACCAGTGTGAGCCACGCTAATGAGGTCACACTGATTCACTTCATGTCATTTCCCCTTTGGAAGCAATCAGTGCAAATATAAACCAGTAATACATTAGAAGAGGTCACCCAGCGCGGTAGCTCTGTAAAGAGTGAGCTGTTTGTATAGGACTCCGAGCCAGATCCAAGCCTGCCTGGAGCAATAGGACGTGTGGCTACTGACAACAGGGCCTGGGAAGCAGATTAACCCCCCGTCCCCATGAAAGCTGGCTGAGGTAAAGCGCTGCTCTCGGCTTTGCCTGTGGTGCAGCTCTTCATCCCCCCTCTCTCATCACCCCTCCACACTGGTGGTGGGGGTCGCAGGAAGGGCAGGGGGTTAACTCTCAATTTTCCTTCTGCTGATTGAAGCTTTTGCCTCCTGCCTGGTGATGCCGGATGGCAGCTTTGGGGCAGCAGAAGGACAGGGGCACAGCACTGCCAGGAGTTGTGGCAGATGTGGTCCTGCCTCCCTCACAGGCGGACAAGAGTCTTGTCATTTGACAGACGTACTGACCTCCTTCTGCATCACTCCACCTCTCTTGCTTGACACACTAGCAATGAGATACCCACTCTCCCTTTCCTCCACAACAGAGACCTGGTGTGGTCAGCGACAGGGTCAGGGCACGTTGGACAATGCCTGATCAACCAGCCACGCAAGCCCCAGCAATCCCCAGCCTTGCCTTCCATATCTTCAGCAATCATCCCCTCCCATGGCATATGATGAGCTCTGAAGTGGAGAGGCTAGAGCTGATCTAATTTTTTATGTGCAAGGTTATACAGGTTCTCCATATCTCTGTCAGCCCTTTTCCCAGTGCTGAAATCGAGGATATCCGAGATCCCTTGCCACAGTATTGTCTCTGAAACTCGAAGTGAAGGAAGTTCAGCCTATCAATGTACTTGGGTATTTCTCCCCTTCTTGAGAAGGCTGTCCTGCCAAAATTTTGGGTTCCTGGGACTCCTTCACAGGAGTGGAGCTACTCACTTACAAGGCCATATGCAGTTGCAAGTCCATGGCTCTCTCTCTCTATCCACTGCTGCACTAGCTCTGCCATTGCCAGTCTTGCTTGACCAAATTATATGTGGTTGTAGGCAAAGACGTTTGAAATTTAATGTTGAATAGATGCAGATTGAGCCCACATGGGAAGGAAATACAGTAGATATGTGGAACCCCATTATAAAAATTTATCAGTGTACATTCTGCATGCTTTATAAATCTCACTAGCATGATCATCTATTTCATTCCTAGAAGAGAAAAAGATATATTAATTTCTTGAAATAGGCAGCAGAAAGAGATTGACTTGAAATAAACAAAATAGTTGAAATTAAATTTTCTTGGCAAGATTTGCTTGTGTTGTTCGTCAAATAAACGTACATTATGTCTTGCACTGTTACTCAGCTGTGATCCTGTAATGTGTTCTCTGCATCCTGTCAGACATATGATCCTTTGTCCCATAATAGACCCAACTATCTCACAACCAGCTGAGCTCAGGGTCATCCCAGGGTCAGGCTGGTTAAAGATGGCTGTCAGTTCTCTGCCTGACTCACAGGCAAACTTTAAATCACCTTTATCTTACTTGTGCTGATGCTTTCCAGCCATCACTGTAGCAGGAGCTGTAGCATCTATGTACAATGTAGGGAAATGTCTTACAGCATCCCTGAAAATTTCTCTGTGGATCTGCAGTGTGCAGTGCACTCAACATAAAGAAAGTGCAGCTTGATGCATAGTGTGAAATGGGAACTATTTCAAATACCTTTACGCAGAGTAGTTAACAATATGGTTCTCATCCATCTTGCAAATGAAAAACAATAATTCAGGGGGTGAAATATCACCCTTCGGATCAGAAATACAATTATTACTTAGCCTGAAATTTCCAGCAAAAAGAGCATTTGCATAAGAAGGACAGATAATCTGGGAAATGCATCACCTCATGTTTTTATTGTGATAAATACCTCTCTTCAGCTTCTGCAGCTATACAACTTCTTAATGTTTGTCACTAGTCTCAAAGGTATAGAAGAAAGACAGGCCTTAATTGTAAATTTATACATGCTTTATTACTGATGCAATGGCATAAACACATTTAACAGGATTGTCATTCCAGTTAATTATGCTGATTCTGACATGTACCTATCTCATCTAAAATTGATAGTGCCTTTTGACCAGTTAGTAGCATCACAGTGTGTTGTGTCTTTCTAAAGTTAAGCATGTTAGGGGCCAGAGAATGGCAGGAGAAGAGAGTCCCTGCAAATTAAGTAAACACCAACAGATCAACAGCCAAACCTCCTTTTAAGAAAACTGTAGATAGCTGAACCCCAGCACGTGTTCTGCATTTCTATGTCTGTTCCACCCACAGCACACTTGCCCCAGGCAAAGACAATAATCTCCATTATGCCTAATAGTAAACAACACTGTTCCAGCCCCTCAGAAACTCTTGGCCTTGTTCACAATGTGTAGTACCCAGCACCCAAGCAGATGGTAACACTTATTAAAGATATTAAAGCAGAAGAAAGGACAGCAGAAAAGGAGGCAACTATTAGAGAGCACGTTGTGACAAGGGAAAAAAATATTTCCATGTTTTCCCTGCAGCAGAAGTCTGAGTCTGTGAATTCCAGACTGAAGAAATTGGGGGAAGACATGAAATCAACAGCAAACAACAAACAAGCATCCAATAACAATAAAACACCACCCTTACCCTCAGCAGAGTTATCAATGTCCAGATCAAAGCCTCACTTTCTAATCTCATGTTGAGAAGGAAACTGTACATACTCCTTTCCTTCCCACACACCCCAGTATAAAGAAGGAAGGAAGGAAGGGAAAGAAGGGAGGGTAGGAAAGAAGGGTAGGAAAGAAGGGTAGGAAAGAAGGGTAGGAAGGAAGGGTAGGAAAGAAGGGAAGGTAGGAAGGTAGGAAGGTAGGAAGGTAGGAAGGTAGGTAGGTAGGTAGGANGGAAGGGTAGGAAAGAAGGGAAGGTAGGAAGGTAGGAAGGTAGGTAGGTAGGTAGGTAGGTAGGTAGGTAGGTAGGTAGGTAGGTAGGTAGGTAGGTAGGTAGGTAGGTAGGTAGGTAGGTAGGTAGGTAGGTAGGTAGGTAGGTAGGTAGGTAGGTAGGTAGGTAGGTAGGAAGGCAGGAAGGCAGGAAGGAAGGAAGGAAGGAAGGAATCTGTGAAAAATATATTAAAAAATCTTTAAGTCATTCATCTTCTATTATGTGAACCACATGCCTTTTAAAGAAAAGCAAGCTTTTATACTCTATCAAAAGCATTAAACCATGGGTGATGGTAGCTGAGCTAAAGAGTACAAAAACCTGGGAGAAACAACCTTGAGGAATTAAAAATGCATTAAAGACTAGTAATCCTGTTGGCTGGTCATGTGCAGTGTAAATGCTTCTCTATGTAATTCAGAAATTTCACACTGTGCTTGGGAAAGGACAAGATATCACCACTGAGGACTCCCCTCTCTGTGCTGCGTACCTACTCCTGCCCCTACTCCTGGGCAACAGTCTCTCCTTTCAGCTACCCCGCTGCTCTATAGGCAATATTCTTGGGGGCAGTGTCAGCCATGTCCAACAGAGCCCCTACACATATATCCATCTTCCTTCCTCATGCAAGCCTTGCCCTTTTGACCACCTTCATCCTAACCTCGATTATAGCAATGGAAGAACTGCACCAAAGGTGGGAGAATGTAAGCTCATGAAGTCTGGAAAACTGGAAAGGCTTGGATCACCAGTGAACAGATGCTGAAGACCTTGTCTCATAGCTGTGGATAAGCATCTGGGAAACATCTAGATAAAGTTTTATTTTTAATATTCTTTTAAGTGGGAGAATACAATGGATGCAAGGAGTAATTCATTTCCTCCATTTTCCTAAAAAGAGGTTTTGCAGCTCTTCAGCTTTTGAGTGCGTCTAGAATACATTTTGCTGGTCAAGAAAAAGGATTATTTTTCAGTAGTGGCATTCTGGCTAAGCACACATACTCCTGCTCACAATTAAAGGGATGTTCTCACATGACAGCTCAAGGAATGTCCTTCAGGATCTCTGGAGCAGAGCACAGTGCCTGCCTTCGGACAAACTCACATTAAGCAGGTATGTCCCAAGACAGTGCTGCTGATGGACTTCATTCCTTTCTCCCACTTCTTTCGAGATCAGATGGTGCTCATCTCATGAGTACTGTGACTTTGGGGCTACTTCCATAGTCCTTTTTCTGAGAAAGTCCCCACTGAAACTACTAGGCATTTTTATATAGCACAAATACAGCAGGAATTAACCTTTTGTGATGAAAGGAAATCTTCTGTTTGATGCCTGCTGGCATTTTTTACTTTAAATATTTTACTACAATTAAAAAAAAATGTCTTACATTCTGAGATGTGAACAATATATCTTCGATTATTTAATCTTCACTTAAATGCAGATTTTTTTTTTTCCAAAGACTGATATATATTCCTTGCCTTGGAGAATATTTGGATACAAACAAACCTAGTTTTAAGCTCAGGCTGGACTCAATCACTTTTAGTGCTGCTGCTCCAAACTAATATGGAATTGCACTAAACAAAATACCTCCTTTAAGGATTAAGGACATGAAATAACGTGCCTCATTCTCGTGAATCCTAAAGGACGCACCCGTGCACCCTTAGATCAGTCTTTTCCTTCAACATGGACACTTCAGACATGTCAGCACATGGGGCAGCTCTCAAAGGTGCTTCACCAAGGAAAATGGCTATTGGATTTCCTGTATGTAGTAACAGCACCCTTCTCACCCTGAGGTTACATGCTGAGTGCAGACACCAGGGGTACAGGGGACCCTGTACAGCTGCATGGGGATCGCTGTCCCACGTGGCTGAACATGCATCCTGCCCTCAAGGAAGGGGGCCAGGTTCGTCTCAGCCAACGCACACCTGAACGCAGTTAATATTGTTCAGCTCTTCCATTCATTTCCTGGCCAGTATTTCGGTCTCTAAGAGGAAAGGAATTTTATGAAATAAAGATCTAAGGGCTGAAAATGTGTGTGCAAAGGAGTGGGGGGCAGGGAGTGTGACAAACTTTGTAGTCCATGTGAAAGGTTGCTTTGCTTTTAGACCGAAGGGGAGGAGGCCTGATCCTGCTCCCGTGCAAGATAAGCAGATATCCTGCAGGCAAGCAAAGCTGGCAACAGGCTGAAATCGTGGTGAGAGTTGAAAAGCTTGTTTTTCTATATGCACAACAAACCAGAAACGCTGACAGAAAAGTAAAAGAACATCTGCTCATGCTGATCTATGAATGCTTTTCCTGGATCCATTAACCTCCCTTCTTTGTCTGTCTCTCTTTTTTTCCTAAACTGAAAATTATCATTTTAAATATTCAAGGCTTTCATTTCTCTATTAATCAAATTAAATCTCCTTAGCTACAGTTAAAATACTCTGTGAGGTCCTTCAACCAAAGATTATCTGCCTCACAATTAGGACTCATTTTTAATACAACAGGCGGGAAATAGAGAACCACAGCTTTAGAATCAATATAACTATAAATTACATGGGAAAGTAAACGGTAGCATCCTAGCTTGAAACAACAGATTTATTATCAAAGAGGATGGTATTTTATCGACAGAGTACACAAGTTTTATAAAGAAAGAGAGAAGGAGACACAGAGAGAGAAATCAATGTTAACATTGCCTCACTGTTGCTTTAAATGCTGCATTTGTGGTAACTAATTTTCATTTCTTATTTTAATTTGTAAAATGTCACATTGAAAAATGTTTAGTGGCTAAAAAGTCCTGTCTGGAGTATTTTCTAAGGCAAAACTCTGCTAATTTTAATGAAAAAGATCTGTAGAAGAAGGTCCCATTATGTGTTCTGTATTTTATCCTGGTTAAGACCAGTTACTAGAGGACCTCCTCCATTCCCATATTTTGAACAATATCATAGTTCAGGTTGCAGCTAAGATTTGTATTTAAACTTCAAAGATTTGCATTTATTTTGATTCCCCCCTGCAGGACAGGATGAGAAAAACTGTGCTTTCTGATAGCAGCAAATATTTTAAATTGATCACCTTTCCCTGCCGCAATCAGAATTCATCTGTGGTTGCTTACATATAGGACACAAAAAAACTCCTGAACCTGTGATCAGAATATTTCTTACTAGATTTTCACTGCTTTCAGTGCACAGTCTGCCCTGCTGTCTTCTCAATGAAAAGCTAAGTGGACATTTTTGACCATTGTTGAATATGGAGTTTGCAGTTAGGGTCTGATCCAAAGCCCAAGGTAATAGCTATGTCTTCTTCTCTTTCAGCTCCAACAAAAGTGGGAGTCACCCTGTATGGTTGACCAGACTCAAAACACATCATGATGTTCAAAAAAGGGTATTACATAGAGATTATCTGAATTTCTAGAGTCTCTCATCTGATTTGCAATCAAACTGTCTTGTTAGAGGGTCCTCAGCAGAATTTTCAGTGGGTTTGGCTGTCTTCCCTATAAACTTTATCATATAAGTGCTGTTCAAACCCTGGGGTGAGAAAGATGTGATCTGAGGAAAGAAAACTTATCTTTACTGGTGGATTACCAGGCTCAGTGAGGCTAATTTTTGGATTTGCAGACTTGTGGGTCTCAGGTGAGTTGAGTCTCCCTGAGCAATGAGCCACAGTAGGTTCCACTCAAAGCGAAGATATGTACCAGGTATGAGACTCTGCTAACATTTGAACCTTTCAGTTTGTGAGCTGACTTAAAAGAAGCTTGGGTAATGTCTTTTTACACGAATCTTAGTTCTTGGGGATGTACATGTTCTTATGGATATAGAAAAATACTGCATGTTTCCAGTGCAGTGGGATCTGAGCTGTGTCATTGAAGACAGGTCTTCTCAGACCCTTTTTGCCTGAACTTCTATTTCCATGATCACTGCCTTGCCTCATAGCACTGTCAGAAATACAGAAAATAAAATATACGGGGGGATGTAATGAACTGCAAAGCCCCATGGGGTCCTGCCTGTCTGCAATACCCACTTCTATGTCTAAACATATTGTTCATGTTAATACTGTTTGCTGGTAGGAGTGTTCCTCCAAGATAACATTTTTGTGCAGTGAAATATGCATGGCTGTCAGATGGCTCAGCTCAGATGGGATCACCTTTCAGTTTCTAGACACTGTTATTTTTTTTACCCTTTTTTTTCCCCATCACAGCACGAAGAACACAACACTACCCCACCAATGCCTTCTGTTTTACGACCCATCTGTCCACAGAACTATGCAAGGATTTTAAATCCACTGATAGTGCAAAGCAGTGTTGCAAGGATCTTATTTCTTGCAAAATAGAGTAATCTGGTCCAAGTGTCTACCTTTGCTGGGTGCTAGTGGGAATATTTTACAACTATGCGAAGAAAATAAACTGAGATTTGGATGATATTTCCACTGCAACTGGTGCTTTGCACACGAGTTATTTGAGATAATAGACCAGTTGCAAAAGTAAAGAAAAAGCTTGGTTTTATTGGAACAGAAGAGTTTCAATTAAAACTGTGTAGAAATTCCCACTTCTGTGGCTTAGCCCCTTCCATGACCTTCACCTTCCCATGAAGGCAGTAGGAAGTTTGGACAAGTGGTTTTTCTCCAAGACTTCTCCAATATGCCCCCACTGCTCCCAGAAGGGGTCTGTGATTTATACAGGTGTGCTTTGCACCTGAGGGTTTGCTGGTGTGCAGAGGAGAAAGCCCCCTTATTTCCACCCCCAGCCTCATCCTCACCCCCATCTCTTTTCATTACTTAGTGAAGCTGGTCTCCTGTGTTTTCTCTGCTCTTTATTGCTTGTCACCGGGGCTGAGTGACTGCTGAAGATGAGAGGGGATGAGGAGTGTGAAGAGGGAAGCTTCTGCCTTTGGTCTGAGCCTGACGGGGAATGATGAAAAACACATGGGCTATGAAGAAGTCCAGTCCAACTTTCTGTTTACCGAGCTCCCTAGAAACGTCAACATCTGTCACCAAGTTACCCCTAAAAGGGGCACCCCCTTGCTACAGGACCCCGATGGCAGGTCCCATCCCTCTTCCCCCAGCACGGGCTGGAGCGGAGGGGTGTTGACAGAGGGAAAGGAAGGTTATCCGGGATTTGGTGATGGCTGTATTAATAGACAAAGGACATCAGAAGCGATATCCCCGGCTCAGCGCTGCGGTGCCACCTCAGGCTCGGCCAGCCGGCCCGCAGCCTCCCGCCCGCAGAGGTGGGGTGGGCGCCGGGGCATCTCTCGGCTGAGCCTGACTTTTGCCGTTCCCGCAGGCGGGTCCCGAGGGAGAGACCGGCTGAGCTGGGCGCGGAGGAGCGCGGCCGCCGCGTACCGCTCCCCCGCCGCCCCCGGGCTGGGCGCCGAGAGCAGCGGCCCGGCGGTCGCATGCCCGATCCGTTGTTATTACAATTCACACAACGAATTTTCCTCGTATCAGTAATTTCCCGAGGATCAAATACGAGTACCGCTGCGAATGAAATCGATCCGTACAAAATGTGTTAGCGAAGTGTTCAGTCAAAATAGATATTTCCTTGGTTTTTGGTTTGGTTGTTTTTTTTTGTTTGTTTGTTTGTTTTTGTTTTGTGTTGGGTTTTGTGGTTTTTTTTTTTCTTTTTTTTTTTTTTCTGAGGAAGAGTTACAACCCCGCATGGGGTAGAATTAGAAACTGCAGAAGTACCTTGGCAAAGCCAAGCTTATTGGATGCAAACAAGAACCGCTGCGCAGCGCCGAGATGCCGGATGGGCATCGAAGCAGGCACCGGGGCAAACACCGAGGCAGGGCGAGCACGTACCCTGGCTCTCGATCTCTCGTACACTACCTACAACTCTGGCGAGCTAAATGCTCCATGAGTCCCTGTATATTCCTAATCCCTCCGCCTCCCGCTGGCTGCACATCTGAGACCGGTGTGAACACAGGCACGAGAGTTTGTGACTGAGATTGGCTTCGTACCTCCCGCTGTCCCCCTTGTATTTGGGGTTATTTGGGGTTTTTTTTTTCCTTTTGCTACTTTTACTTTCTTGAGTGGGAGAAGTTTTGCAATACTTTGAGTTTGTGTTTATAAACTGGGCACTGGGAAAAGTCATCTACTGGCTATTGGTTTCATCGTAGTTGAGGCTGATCATTATTCGACCACATTTTTATCAGAGTCAGTAGTCCCGATTTAACTTTGTGAGCTATACATTTTCAAGGAAAATAGATTGGAAAGCCAAAATAACGGTAAAAGTAATAGTTGAGACATTCTCCGTGTGTGGAACAAAGGCTTAAAATGTGTCACTGCCCCATAAAAACTAGCACAGAAGCATTCTACGGACCCATTCCTGCTCGTATTAGTGAAATTTGTAATCCTTTTGAAGTTATATAGCAAAAAGGACTCCTCGGATGATCAAAATCAACACAGTTTGCTTCCAAATGCCTAGGCACAAGAGAAGACTTCTTTTCCCCAGAGCGCCCATTGATTTCATTGGTCTTTCCGAGCTTGAAACAGGAGTAACCGTGACCTGTAATATTTTATGGCACATAAACCATAAAAGAATAATGTTAACAATGAAAGTCGGCCAAGTAATGTGCCTGAGGGAGGAAAGGAATGTTTGTCTTGGAAAAGGAGAAAAGGAAAAGGGAAAGAGAAAGAGAAAGAGAAAGGGAAAGAGAAAGAGAAAGAGAAAGAGAAAGAGAAAGAGAAAGAGAAAGAGAAAGAGAAAGAGAAAGAGAAAGAGAAAGAGAAAGAGAAAGAGGGAGAGAAAGGGAGAAAAAGTTAGAAAGGCAGA
>VZRQ01009097.1:1619764-1630918 GCA_013397975.1 Machaerirhynchus nigripectus
TGTGGCGAGGGTGGCTGCCGGGGTTCAGGCTGGGGATGGTCTGCTCGAAAGGAGGAGGAATCAGTGTCGAGTGTGAAAGCGTCGAGTTCTTGATTGATGAACTTTGAAATGTATCACCGACAGGGGGAAAAGATGTCAGGCACTCAGCAAGCGATGGCTGGCTATTGATAAAACCGATCTCTCGCTCAAATGCGAAATTCATGGCCTTCAACTGGCAGCCCCCGCGGAGAAAAAGTTCCCTCGGATTCAGGGGGCTCGGGGGGAGGGGAAGGCCCAGGAAAAAGGAGAGAGAGGAGAAAAAAATATAGCATAGAAGATCGCTGGTGGGGTGTTTTTTTTCTAATTCACTGATTACAGCCGTATGGGGACCGTGCTACTATTAAACTATTGAATTCATGGAGACAAGGTTGAAATTGGACCGAATTGGCTGTCACATGATTGCCTCTGCCCAATGACAATTTGGGCTTTAATCAAAAGAAGCCACTGTCTGTTTGATTGATCCAAAAAAGTCGGGAAGGAACGCCTCATTGGGGGCCAGAAAGGCTTTATTTACACTTTTTTTAAAAGGGGAAATGATATCTCGAGTATCTATCCCCTCGGCGTCCTAATCTGAAATGATCGGGGGTGGGGAGGAGGGTGCGTGTGCGTGGATATGTTTGTATGAGAGGCTGCGAGAATGTGTGTGTGTGTGCGTGTGTGTGTGTGTGTGTGTGCGTGTGTGTGGCTGCTTGTCCTGCAGCCTGCTGCCTTCCTCGCATCCACCCGCACACTCTTCTCTCATTGTTTGGGACTGTCAGGAAAACGCTTTGCACCTCACAAATCATTTAAGCACCTCAATCTGACGCCTTGAGTCATTAACAAAGTAATCCATTAATCTTCAAAGTTTTGACACCGTCAGGCCCCCGCATAAGAAGTTGCACCCAGACAGGAGTCTGAAGCAGAGGGTCTTGATTTTTTCCTAGGAATAGCACTTCCTCCAAAACTAGTTTCTCCTCGACTCAGCCTCGATGGGCTCCTTTGTAATTTTTGTTTGTTTGTTTGTTTGTTTTGCTCTATGTTCTTGTTTGATTTTTTTTCTTTCCTTCTTTTTTCCTTTTTTCCTTTTTTCCTCTTTTCCTCTTTTTTTTTTTTTTTCTTCTCTTTTTTGGTGGCTATCGGGTGTACAGTACGGAGAACAATCGGTCGCCGGTGCTGAGCCATTGTTTATCAGGATCTTCCTCAGCAACCTTGCTTCGAGGGGAAGAGTCACATAGGCAGCAGCCCTGGCGCTTCATGACTTCCCTCTCCAGTTGGCTTCCCGGGATTGGACCGTAAAACATAACTCTAGGAGAACCTCTCTGGGCGAGCCAAATCGCGAGGCTGCAAACGCGTCTGGCTGTTGCCTCTTAAAAAAAAGTACATATCCCGTGCCTTAGCTTGCAAACGATACTCCCGTCTGCTGGCATAATTTGCTTAATAACCGTAGTAGGCTGGGTCTGGTGAGTATTTTCGATTACCAGGAAATATATGGGCTGGTAGCGGGTTTGTTTTCAAGGGGCCAGACACAGAGAAAATGCTGCGGGGTTATGACTTGAGAGTCGGCACTCGCCTCCGATGCTTGGCTCTTGCCGCCGCTGCCTCCAGTCACCCCTGCCAGGTCGAGGCAAGTCCCGAATTTGGATGCTTTTGGCATAATTTTCCAGCCATACTGAGGCGACAGGGAGAGCGATGACAATGATGGCCACAATCACCAACCCGATGAATCCTACGGTCACAGCCGCCCTAGACAGCCCAGACGGGGCTTGCTTGCCCGCGGAGCTCGGGGTGCATGGCGGGGTGGGGTGCGCCGGGGGCCGGGGGTAAGGCGCTTCCGAGCCGCTTTCCGCGTCCTTCAGGAGCCAGGAACCATCGCCAGCGCTATGAGGTGCCGTCTCGCTTTATTTTCAGAGTTGCCAAACAGGGGTCGGCAACCGTCTTCGTAATTATATGAAGAAAAAAAGAAGAAAAAAAAAAGAAGGAAAAAAAAAAAAAAGACGGGGGAAAAAAATAGAAAACAAGACCCCAAGCACTCAGTGGATCAGTCTGCGTCCAGTCTGCACGATGTGCATTTTAAAAATCGGTTTTAAGTTAATGCACCCACAAGATGTAGCATATCTGCGAAGGCATTGGAGAGAGGGGGAGGGGAGGGGCCGGGAGGCTTTAAATGGGCTTTTTGGTGGTTGCTTGTTTAAATAAAATATAGAACGAGACTTGTCATTTAATCCCTCAAAAGGGATGCCTTACAAATATCGATGCTGTTGGAAAATGCAAGGGGTTTAATTTTCTTGCTTTTAGTCCAAACAAAGCTCTGGTGGTGTCTGCCCGCGATCAATCTTGGCCGCCAAAAGGTTTGACAGCTACTGGCCCTTAAGAACACATTTAAAGCTTCTTGCTCTTTCCAAGATCAAATGTGGCCGTGAAAAGAGGCAGAGCAAGAAACGCAAGTAAACAAGGAAAAAAGCTGCTTTTAAAATATGCTGGCAGAGGGCTGGGCTGCTTGTGGGAAAAGTCCGGTTTTATTTTGCTTCTTGGTGCTCACGTTGGGGTCGGGCTTTTCTTTTTCTTTCCTCTGATTTCTTTTTCTCCTCTCTGGAAAATATTGGGATTAACAGCAGGATGACAAATAATAAAGAGAGAGGTTTGGACTTTAACCAGGCTTTGTGAGTAAAACCTGTGTGGGTGTCTCTATTCTGCACATTTGTTTCTTGTGGTCAGTCTAATACAAAAACCACCTGGAACAAAACCTTTGCAGAGAGGACGCGAAATTCTTGGGAAAATCAATTACTGCTGCCTCCAGGGGGATCTTTTAATCGGACGAATCTTAAATGCAAAATTACAAATTCTTATTTGCAACCTACAGGCTCTGAAGAGAGGATTGAATACGGTTTATGGAAAGAAGGGGGGGAAATCGCCTGTATTTTTCTTTCTTCGGGGTGTGAGGGGAGTGAAACGCCAACTTCCTCCTATTTGAACATTTTCCTAAATGTAATTCGTGGTGCTAAAGGAACCACGCAGTAAGTATCGTGACTGTACCGTTACCTTTTGTTGTAGCTAACCTAACTGATCCGAAAGGTGGGGGGGCGGCTTGAATTTTATACGGGCGCTCCTTTGAAACGAGCATTGTCTTGCAATGTTGCAAAAATCCTTCCTTCGCCTACAAAAGTAATAATCACTCGTTGGTCTGTATTGGGAAATAATCAGGTTTCAGTGAAAAATATTAGTCGACATAGCCTTTCCTTCCACGGTTACATGTCTGTATATACAATAAACAGCACGGTATAAATCTATTTGCTATCCTTTTCTTTGACTGGGCATGCTTTATCTATTTATGCAGAAAAGCTCTGTATAGATTCACGGGTGCATGACAATGTTTCAGCATCAGGCAAGGATGGTTCTGGGAACAAGGTAAAGCCCAGAGATTAATAATATTTCGGCATGAGACCAAAATGGCGACATTTTTTTTCTGTGCTCTAAAAGATACAGATGGTGAACAGCGTGCGTTATTATCTACACAGCATAGGAATATGTCTTTATAGACGCACAGGGGTATATTTTACCTAGTCTATTAAGGTCCGTTTTGATTTATCTTTCAAGTTTCAGTCTAAAAATTACGGACATTTCGCCTGAAAGGAAGAAAAATCGGATTTAAGCAAAAGCTTGCGGGTTTCTCCATTCTACCTCGGGCTGATTCGGGCCGGAGACCCCTACGGGTGCCAGTTTGGGGCCGGGACCGTCGCCCTTCTACAGTACCGTGTCCCCCCCTCCGACACAAACACCCGCACACACANCAAGGCTCCCCTCCCCCACAGCTTCAGGCTGCCGTGGGAGGAAAGGCGGCTCAGCCACAATTAAACAAGCCCAAATAAAATATAAAAAAAAAAAAAAATTCCGGAAAAAAAAAAAAAAATTCCGGAAAAAAAAAAAAAAATTCCGGAAAAAAAAAAAAAAATTCCGGAAAAAAAAAAAAAAATTCCGGAAAAAAAAAAAAAAATTCCGGAAAAAAAAAAAAAAATTCCGGAAAAAAAAAAAAAAATTCCGGAAAAAAAAAAAAAAATTCCGGAAAAAAAAAAAAAAACAACCAAACAGGGAGAAGAAAAGGTAAAATCCACTTCTTAAAGGAAAAGGGAAAAACGGCGGGGGTAGCGGGTGGAAGGAGCAGCAGAGAGCTCATTCNTGGGGGGCTCCTCAGCCCCCGCCACCCGGCTCAGGGGGCCAGCCCAGCGCCCAGGAGGCCCCTCCGCGCCCGCACCCACGCGGGGCTTTATCCCGTGCTCCGGTGCCGTGTGCTTCACACACGCGCTTGGACACCCACACCCCCGGCTGTCCCCAAGGCGCTGCTCCGCGGGGAGGGGGCGATCCGCGCCCGCCGGGCACCGCGCAGCGGGTGCGGGAGGAGGCGGGCGCCGCGGGCCCTGAAACCTCCCCTGCTGGAGGAAAGGAAAAAAAAAAAAAAGAGAGAAAGAGAGAGAGGAAAAGAAAAATCTCTCTCTCTGCCCATGAAACGCTGAAAAGGCGTCGCGGGGCCCTTCGGGTGGGCGAGTAGATCCTCGTGTAAGTTTACAGACGGGTTTCCTAGCTCCCCACGTCATGAAGGGCTCTCCATTCCCCTGCGCTGCGAAGAACATGTTCTTAACTCTTTATTATTCAGAATAAAAACTTTATTTTTTTTTCCAGAACGTGAGCAGCAAGGAATGTATAACTTTCAAAACAAATCTAGCCTTTTCAGCTTCACACACTTTTTGCCTAGCTGGATGTTACAAGCATAAAGTATTCAAACCATGATCTTTTTTCCCAGATTTTATTGCATCATCATCATCATTATTATCACTATTTTTAATAAAAGGAGTTAATAGTTTCCTTTCAAATGATATTTCTAACGCGTGCCGATATGCCATCTAATATATGGCCTCCTGAATATTCAGGGTACAGATTTTTTAATATATATATAAATATGAACAAATGGGGATAAATAAAATTTTAAACACTTAGATTATTCAATGTTTGCGAAAAAAAAATATAAATAAATCTGAATGTTCACCAGCATACACACATTGAAAGACTTACACGTATCAATAATTGTCCAGGGAGTCCCTGTCCAAGCGCTTTTGATGTCTTTCCTGCTATTTAAAAGAAGTGCAATAAAAAAAATTGCTTCCCCGTGGGATCAATCATGTACGAACAAATTCACATTTAAGAATTCCTTTTATAGAAAATTTGTTCATATACCCTGTTTTGATAAAAGTGTAGAAGGTAAAGTATAAAGCCTCTGCATACTCCCAAAGTGAGACACAAGGCTACAGTTCAGGAAGATAAATATCCACTAGTGAAACTATAGAGCAATTCAAGCAACAAATATTGCTACGTCACATAAACTAGAAAACGCTTTTACGAAAGGAAACAAAACAAACCAAAACGAACAAAAGAAACGAGAAGGGAAGGGGAGGGCACATGTTGAGGGGAGGAGAGAGAAGGGAAGGGATGAGTACTTTCCAAAACTTGGGGGCTTGGTGTTCTTCTTAGTGACTCCTGTCTCTTACAGATGAGTGAGTTTGGGCGCTTCCTGAATTCTTCCCTGAGAAGGATGGTGAGCGGTAAGGTCTGTGTATGTTGGATGTGGATCACAAGGTCCATGGTGGTGATTGTTGGCCATTGGCCCAGCCCCACTGTAGTCCATGTTGGCAGAGGGAGGATGAGGGAGATGAGTTAGACCAAAGATGGAAGGCCCAGAATTGGTCATGGTCTCCACGTAGTTGCCCCCTACATAGACGGGGCTTCCCTGTATATGTGGATTCCCATAACCGTTGCCTTGAAGAGGATGAGTATCATATTCAGGTGTCACAGCTGCTGTCCCCGTGTATCTCTTTTGAGGAGGTGGGCAATTATTAAGAGGAGCAGTATACGATGCAGGGATGCCATAGGTGTTTTGATGAGGCTTGTTAAATGGAGGAGGCGACTGGGGCTCGTAGGGGACACTGTTTACTAAAGAATGCATAGAGTTTAGATATCCCCCAGCAGCTGGAGGGACAGGGCTTCTGCTTGGGGACTGTCCTCCTGAAGAGGTCATCATACCCTTGCCCTTTTGATCCTTTTTGTATTTCATTCTGCGGTTTTGAAACCAGATTTTGATCTGTCTTTCTGTGAGATTGAGCAAATTAGCCATTTCTACCCTTCGTGGCCTGCAAAGGTACCTATTGAAGTGGAACTCCTTTTCCAGTTCTACCAGCTGGGCACTTGTGTAAGCTGTACGGGCTCGCTTAGAGGAGGCTTGCCCTGGAGGGCTTTTATCACCAGCACAACTCTCACCTATGTAAATCACACAAAGAACACAATCAGCATGGCGAACCTACACATGGCAACATGAGAAAATGGCCAACAACACCAGCACCTGGAGAGTTCGGCTCCCAAAGGCAAGATGGGTGCCCACGCGTGCAGCGAGTACTCCCCCACGGCGCAAGCTGAGTCGCGCCAAGCTACAAGCCTCGAAAGACTTCCTTCACCTCATTAGTGTCACTGTAAGACTACACTTGCTTCCCTTAAGAACGACAGCATGCAACGTATCTTGAACTTGGTATAAAGGAGCAAGGAAGGTTCAGGGAAACACAGCGAGGTTTAGAAACTCTGAATGTGAACATGTGGCTCTGCTGACACAGTGGGATCAGGGTCTTCAAGAGCTAGCTGTTCTCTACTGCTGTAAAGACCTAAAGCCCTCTTCTCTGAAAACCCATATATGTATATGTGTACATCCACTACAAATACCAGCAAGTTAGGTATCTACAATACAAAATTTTAACAAATAAATATAGAATTGTCAGTATAGTGGTTTTTATCATGTCTAGCATATAACATGAACAGATTGTAGTGACTGGGAAGAATAATATATATAAAGAGGAACATACGGTAGCTAGGCTTGCATATAGGCATAGAGATATATTTAAATGTTGCTGCTTTTTAATAAAATAAATACATATGGAAGGCTGTAAACAGCAGTGTTACCACAACTTTAAAAAGCAGGCAAAACATTTGCTAAAGTTTTGAACTCTATTTCCAAGACACATTTAAGCAAAAAAGAGGAAGAAGTCAGAATAAGCCCAGCTTCTGGGCATTGGAGCTAGCACTGGTGTTATCAGTGTGAGTAATAAAAGCATTGATATACACTTCTATCCCTCAAATAACGTTTTATGGGCTGAAGTTTATAGCACTCCAGAATCATTTTTGTTTACCAGGCTTGTAACTTTGCCAATCAGCTTATTAAAATAGGAAGAGGTTCTGACTGCATGCAGGGCATTGATCCTGCCTGCACATGATTATGAGCTATTTTATTCCCGTTACACTTCAGCAGAGATAGGTCACTGTCTTATTAATCTAATAGCACCATGCCAACAAAGTACTCAGGACAAGCCTCTGGCTTAAGGCCTGGGCTGTCCCACACTGACATGATTTACTGAAGTGGGGATTACCTAGGAAATGTGATAGATGCTGGAGGGCACATGTGGTTCTGCCACTAGGAAGCAAAGTCAATTCAGACCCATTCTGCAAGGCTGGGAAAGTTTTGCATGGCGTGTTTTTTTCACTGAGCTCCCCTCAGTAAATAAGCTGACTGATGGCAAGCCCTTTCCAAAACATTCATGGGGTGAACTCAGAGGGTAAAATAGCCCCCACCCTCCCCTTCCTGAAGTGAAGGTGGGTAAGACAGCCCTCCTCCCCACAAGATGCATAGGAATTCAGCCCAGGAATACCCAAGGAGAGGGGGACCGTATTTCATACCTGAACTGGAACTGCTGTTTTTCTGCTTTGTGTTTTGCCGAGACTCTTTCATCCATGGGAATATCTGTTTGGACACGGTAGGTGAGTTAAGAGCTGGGCTCTTGGTGGGGTTGGCCGGGGCAGGGGTGCTGCTGGCATTTTGAGATGGTGAGGTGGAGGACGGAGGTGGAGGTTGTGACTGCTGGGCTGGAGGCGGCTGCGGTGGAGCCTGTGGGTCAGCGAGGCTGGGGGGCTGGAGAGTCTGGCTGGGGAGGGTCCTCATGCAACTCTCACTGATGTCATTGGCCTTGTGGTGGGACACAGAGCTGCCGGGGGACTGGAGAGAGCACGCGGGGCGGTGGTACTCCGTTTCCACAAGTGATGAAGATGGAGGATATTGCTGCTGACTCGCATTATAAGTGAAACCATTTGCTCCTTGGTAGGGGTAGGCACCATAGATTGCAGAGCTGTCGTAGTAGGTCGCTTTTTGCATTTCGTTGTTTCCCAATATTTATTTCGCAAACTGACAGGGTCTTGACACCCTTGGAGAATAACATTGGCACCCCTCTGTCACGTGGCGCTCTTCCTCCAATGGCCTCTCTGGGCAGACCTGGGGTGTGGGGAGAGCAGAGCAGGGTGAAGAAATGGTACAAATCCATCTTACTTTCAATAGCTAAGTGACATGAAAGCCATAAAAGAAAAAGTGGTCAGCAATATTTAGCAGCATGACTTGGCCTCAGGCGTGGAGCATTTCGATATAAAAGCTGCCTGGATTTACTGGCAGCTACAAATATGTGCTTTGCTGCACCGGGATAGGGGCTTTCTAGGTTTGGTTTTTTTGTTATTTCTTTCTTCTTAAGGAACAGAGCAAGAGGATTGATCTTTTATCACCAAGAGGCTGTTTTAATACCAGTCTCTGAGATAAGGGTGATCGAGGAATTGGTAATGCAAAGGGGCTGGGCTGTTACTTCAATCCAACCCTAAGATCAAACCCTCTTCTTTAACCAGCATCGTTTTGCTTTTAGCCTTTCTCTCCTGGTTATGGCTCTTCATACAGCTTCAAAGAAATGTATGAGATTGTTCCTGTCTATGTGTGGCAAGGGGCAGGAGCGGGGTGGAAAGATTTCCTAGGCAGGGATATTTAAACACCCCGATCTCAAGTGATGGATTTTGGCTTGTCTATGAAATGCTCGATAGGAAAATAAACAAAGCCAGCACCTTCTCCCCTCCGTGCCCGCACACCGCCCAGGTCACGCACCCTGGCAGCAGCGGTTTTTGCCCGGGCAAGCCCCGCCCGCCGCCCGGAGCGGCTCCCTCTCGGTCCCGGAGCGTGGCTTGGGCCGCCCCACGGAGCCCCCGAGCCTGCCTCCCACTCGCGAGTGGGTCTGGAGCCTCAGCTGAACCCGGCGCCACGCAAAGCCCCTTCAGCAGGGCTAGCAGGGGCGGTCGTTGGTTTGTTTTTTTCAGCAGTTATTTTCAAGACACTAACTTTTCGTGGAATCAGCCAGATCCTACCTGTTAAAACATGATGGATTGGGGGAAAAAAACACACCAGAAACCTGAAAAACCAGCGTTCATCTCCATGACCACGGCTTGAACTTTCCTTCCAACTTAGCGATAATAGGTTCTGTCTTGGAAACTGCTATGTAATTTGATGTATGAGGGTCACTTGGCTGGGGAGAGGGTGGACACAAACTCAGAGAATGCTTCTCCNTTAAAGTCTACTCGTCACCTGCCTGCAAATAACCAATTAAAGAATCGCCCCTATTAATGAGAGA
The DNA here is from genome assembly GCA_013397975.1 of Machaerirhynchus nigripectus. Taxonomy (NCBI): domain Eukaryota; kingdom Metazoa; phylum Chordata; class Aves; order Passeriformes; family Dicruridae; genus Machaerirhynchus; species Machaerirhynchus nigripectus. The sequence continues at coordinate 1,629,304 of VZRQ01009097.1, forward strand.
GGAGACCTGTGCGTAACCTCCGATCCAGGAGGTGTTTCCACACGCACTCACATTGTTCTCAGAAACTGAAGTGTGTTACTCACGGTCCCCCTACCCCCTTGCTGGCAAATAACCACGTATTTTCAGATCAGAAGAGCCTCTTTTCTTTTACCACTTTCCCTGTACTTAAGCAGCTGGATATTTCCCCCCACAAAACATCTAACGAGGACAAATGCTTAGGGGCGAAAAGCCTTACACAACACATGCACCAAACGAGCTCATTCTACGCCTTTCAAGTTATACAAGTTCTTAGAAAACAGTATTCCCTTTGTTAGATCGTAACAAAATGAAGGTAACACACCTACAGCAGGGCGGTTACCCTGTTATTGCACTAATCAAGCTCTTTGGATGCTATTAAGCTAATAAGCCGATGGAGATCTAAGGCACACACACGATTTCCAGCTCCTTGCCTCTCCTTCCCTGTGCTATCGAGGCCTGGTGTGATTTTTCTCAATTCGTTTGAAAGAGAGACTATAGACATCACTATCAGAGGAGAAGGAGGAAACAATCAGCCAGCGGTGATTTCACAAAGGCACCCGCCTTTCATGACCGCGACATCAAATATTTCACCTTCCTTCGGCCGCTGGGAAGTTTTGTGGCGCTGGCAGGACGGGCAGCTAGGAGCGACGATGCGGGGTGGCTGCTCCCGTAGCTGCCGGCCTGCAGACAATAGGCAACTTTACTTGGAAGGCAAAATATTATTGGAGCTTCGGCCGTCTGCCAGCAAGTAAAAAAAAAAAAAAAAATCAGATCCCGAGTTTGGGTTCGCCAAGTTAATCACTTCCTACAAAGTTGTAGAGAAGCGGGGGTAACCTGAGGAGCGCCCGGTCGTTCCAGGAGAAAGTGGGAATAGCGGGATTAAGAGCGACAACGATCACGATAACGTCCTAACGGGAGAGGGGAGAGGAGGTGGATTTACCAGCCCAGCCGGTGCCTGGGATGGGAAGAGCTCTCCGCTCCCCTTCGAAGACAAAAACCCAGGTCTTACAAACACATATGGGCCCCCAATCTTTCCTATGCCTGTTTTATCGGCTCCATCTCGGTTTGTGCAGGACGCGGCTCTGCACTTTACCAACTTCTCTTCCCCCGCCAGACAGCCCAGAGTCAGCAGATGAAAGTTGCTTGGGGAGGCAAGTCTGCTTGGTTCCCCCCACTCCCTACTTCAGCTCTCTCCTACCCTCTCCTTCTCTGCGCTTCCCCCCCTCCCAAGCACACCAGATCTTTGCCCTGTAACTCCCAACCGAGCCCCAAACTCTGACTCTAGGACGAAAAACCAGGCAGCCCCCCTGAAAGATTTCCTGAAAGATAAAGACAAAGTTGAGAGAAGGTGGGGGGTGGGGGGAAGAGAGGAGAGAGAGCTGCCTGAACACGAAGTGTAAGGGTATCAGTCACTGCCTGGAAGGAAGCCCCAGCTTGTGAACTCTTCTTGAACCGACATTTAAGTCTACGGTCATAAATCACTGGGACATAAACTCCGCCATTCACGACTGATAGCAGCGTATTTGTGGCCTGCTTACCTTAACTTCTGACGACTGAGGCGGAAGCCAGCAAGCTCGCTCTCTCTCTCTCTTTCTTT
>VZRQ01009097.1:1647255-1660749 GCA_013397975.1 Machaerirhynchus nigripectus
GTCCGGCAGTCGCGGTGTCAAGTCAGATAAAACTAATCCGGCTTTGACAGTCTCCCACCCACCCCGCCCGCCCCAGCACTTTTTGTGTCTTCGTTCTCCCGTGGGAGAGTGTAGGAAGCGGGGCGAGGAAGCGGAGCGCAGCCCAGCTGCGTGATCCAGAGAGAGGCAGGCATTGCACAAGGCGTTGCACAATCCTTTTAAACAAGCCCATCTCCAAACGCCGGGGCTGCGCGCAGGCAGAGGGCGGCAGCGGCTGTCGGGCACAGGCCACCGGCCGCCCTCCGGGGTCTGTCCCCAGCGCCCTGCCGCTGCGGACCGCGGGCAGCCGCCTGCTCCAGGGACAGCCTCTGCGCCTTTGAAGCTGTGCTAATTGGAGGAATAGATGCAAAAGTTAGAACGAAGGTCGCGGGGAGGCCGAGGAGAGTCCTCGAGGGGCTTGCGGGGTGTGAGGCATAGAGCGAGCCTGAAAATAACGGGGAACAGAGGGGGAAGGGAGAGGGGAAGACGGACACGATGGTATCAAACACTTCCTACCGGCGATTACAGGACTCACTGTGAGCATCCCTCCCCGCGGAGGAGAGCTTTCTGAACTACGAATTTAAGTCCTTTGGTCCGGTATGCCTCGTCTTGGGTTTATTTCTTAATTTTCACTTCCATGAGAAATCGCTAGCGCTTTCGCAGAAGTAACTCTCAAACCCTGGTGTAGGAGGGAGAGGGCACTCGGGCACTTCTACGTTGCTAAAACTGAGTCTGTTAACGGTATTTGCAGCTCAGGGGGAAACGAGGCAACCGCTCTGACCTTAGGTAATTGAAATTTGATGGTTAAACTAATTACGCTCTTATTCTAAGGGGGAAAAAAAACTTATTGAACATCAGCTAGTCTGCCACATTTGGAGTAGGCGCGAACTTTTCGGATTATTTTTTCGCATCTTTACAGGAAAGCATATAAACACATAGAAATATTTACCGCGCCCTTTGAGAGTATAATTGCTGAGTGGCTAATCTCATCTGCTGGTATGGGAAAATACTTCTAATATATCAAGCGTAAATATGATACGGTTTAGATCTTGCCCTCCTAAAGATATTACATTAACAGTTACCCAGGTTTAAATTCAGATTATTGTCTTTCGCAGTTTTATAGATAATGGATACATGCAATAAAATTCTATTTGAATATATATTCTATCTAACAAGACACACATCGTATCGATTTATATTTTATCCACAGACACACAGGCATGCACATTGCATGCGGCTTGTAATATGTTAGAACATTTCCAGCACTTGGGTATACTGGGATACTTATCTAAACAATCACTCATTTCCTCCTACTATCGAATGTCTAATTTGTAAAGAGAGTTAAAACACATTTACTTACTCATTTTCAACAGCACATCTATGGAACTCTAACTGGCGTAATAGATAAGTTTCTCTATTTACTCTGCGTGGAGAGGAAATGCGGTTACACACATGCGGTTACACACAGAGACAGCCGCAACTGTTCAACAGCACACATTTGACAGAAAAGGGGACATTGTTTTATTTATATTCAAAACAACAACAACAACAAAACAACAGCAACCCATTTCCTAAAAGAAAAAAAGGTCCTATCTACATGACTGTAAAAAATAAAAGATTGCCAAAGTACACCACGATAGCGTTTTCCCGGTGTAAAGAGACACATGCACACACAGAGACGCATACATACAAATACCTGCCGGCTAGCACCAGATGAATTACACTGGGGTATCGTAAATATTATCCTCGGCACAAGTCCTGAGGCACTATGGCCGGAGCACTACAGCGGGGTGCTGTGCTCCCACGCCACAGTAAAACACAACGAAAAGTGATGTCCCGGTTTGTAACCTCAGCGCTATATTGGGAGAGTTGACCGGGCTCTGCTTCATATTATTTACTGTGATTAGATCTCAAAGTTTCACCATGCCTCTTTCTACGGTAGGGCTCTGGCGCTTGGTTACAGAGAGAAGGACTCGATTTTGTATACGAGTGTAAATCTGCAAGGTGACCTGAGCTGCTCAGCTCAAGTCTGGTTTTTTCGTGTGGTTCTATTAGTCCGCGAAGATGTGCTGAGGCAGGACCTCCAAAAGGCCTGTTCCGTGTCTTTGTGGTTTTGTTATCATAAACAAGAACCCAGCCAAGACCACCAAGTGTTATCTTGCACACGGCCATTTCGACATTTTACTGCAAGATTTATGGCTGTAATAAACAATCTCAAACCCTTTTTTTCCCCCAGTACTTCCCTTTAACAAACTTGTACCATCACCCTAAGTTCTCAAAGAAAGAAAAGGATAGGATAAAATAGGCCAGCTCCCTTATTTTTCCAGAAGGACTAGAGGCTCGATTTCGCTGGAGAAGGAGACTTCAATCAATTAATAAAGAAGCGAGAGTTTTCTGGCCGAGCCTGGCCGAGAATGGGATGGGGACAGCACTGGAATTAAGTTGAGAGGGAGAGAGTAAATTTTCATGCACCAAGAAGAGGCAACTCAATACATACCGAAAGAGGGGGAAAAGGGGATCCCTCTTTTTTCTGGTGAAACAAACAAGCACTCCTGCTACCCTCCACATACGCAGCTAAAACATAATTGCCACGAAAGAGAAAAGAATAATAGCAACAGCAATAATAATAATAATAGTAATAAAAATAATAATAATAAAAAAATAATAATAGTAAGTCAAGTCAACCTCTCGCCGTGGCGGGCATCCTCCACCGAGAGCGGTAAGAGGAGGAAGAATCGCACTAGCAGCCTGGCTTGACTTTGATTTGAACCATTTTGAATATATTTAGTCCCAGCTTTCCCCTCTTGAATGCGAGGCTGTCCCAAGTTTCAAAGTGACCGAAAAGTGACACCGTGTGCATTTTGTTTCTTATTAATCTTACACATTGACAGTCTTTGTTAAATAACAAGGCGTGCCCTTCACCAGGCGACATTTTCATATTTGTTAGACGCGGTGACCTGAAGTTCACCTCGGCCTTGGACTTAGTTTTTCTAAAAGGTCTATAACAGTGTCTTTTAGATAGCAGGGTGCTTTGCCCAGGTCACTACTTCTAAGGGAAAAATAAGAAAAAAATCGAGAGAAAATGTAAACGTTATGGAATGTATCGACTGTATTCCTTTCTTTGTTCCTGGGAATGATACAGCCCTGAGGCTGCTCCTGCCTCCGTGGACGAGAGCGTCCTTTCCGATGGGCGCTGCCGGGACAATGTTGGCATTTTTGACCCAAGTTCAGCATTTGGTAAAAGCGGTGATTTTCCTGGCACTGGGACTCCTCTTAACAACAAGATAGTTGGTGGGATTTGCTCACTCTGTCCTCGTGCGCTTAAAAAAACACACGTAAAATGTGATTTGTGCCCGGATTTTAAATGAATGGTCTTTTGAGCAGACCTTCCACGCCAGAGAGCTGCGTACTGAATGCACAGAGTGAAAGGACAGAAAGAGTTAGTCTCAAATTATTAACTGTTCTGTTCTAGCCTGTTGCCTTTCTTTTTTTCTTTTTTTTTCTTTTTTTTTCTTTTTTTTTCTTTTTTTTTCTTTTTTTTTTTCCTTTTTCTTGAGTGGGGGGAACAATTTAAAGAATAATGGAAAAGAGTAAATATGTATGTAAGTCACGGTTTCATCCGCTTTGAAATTATTCCCATTGATATTTTTATTCTAAACCAGATTTAAAATATGGAATCCGGACCACTAATTGTTTTAGTGAGGAAGTAAATTGATTTCTGTCACCTACTCTTGAGTAAGCCGGTTATAGTAACAGCTTTCTTTCTGGGTATATCAAAGACGCATTGTTATTCTTGGAAACAATCCGCCTGCTATTCTCTAACAAAATAGATATTTGGCTACGGTTTTTAGCTTGTTATCAGGCTTCGCTCTTACACCAAATAAATAGTCTGGATGTGAAAGGTTATATACTATCTCCAGAGCGGGCAGGCTCCCTAAACGTGCAGTACCAGGGCTCGCTACAAGTGAGCAGCAGCAACAACTTGTGAACAGCGTCTACACGCCGAGCAAACACTTGCATTACACACTTTCCAGGCTTCAGCAGGTACTTTAGGCACAATCGCCGATAATCACTTTGGCTAATCTGATATCTAACCTCTCGCGTACTTGTTCCCAAGATAGAGCGCTCGCCTGCCACGATCCAGCTGTGTCTCTGGCAAATAATTCACGCGTACCAGTTACACAGAGGCCGGTGTAGGCTGCTGCCTTCGGGGTGGAAAGGCAGCAATGCGTAGTTGGGGGTGAGGTGCGCTCTTTCTCGGATTTCCTTGTCGCACTGTCCCCTCCTCCACACCTTTCAGGTCTGATTATGGCTGTTTAGGAATATCCTTTCCCACTTCCACCCACCCCTCAGCCTTAAAATTTCAAGCTGAACCCCGTCTGCGATGATGTCCTCCAGAATCAAATTGCTCGACCAATACTGGCTAGTTCTCCCTGCAGACACGTCTAACCAAGGAGCTAAAGCTTTACTCAGAGGCAGCACTGGGAACAAAAAATCCCAGCAATGCGGGAATCTCTCTGTGCTAAGAAATTCCGCTAAACTTTTTCTTGGAGGGGTGAAGAGGGGTGGGTGGTGAGAGGAAAAACAACGCGTCCTAACCCCAGTTTCACTGTGAATTGCCGCCTCGGGTAATTCCAGAAGGCTGTGAGAACCCTCCAAATCACGGAGAGGCGCAGGGCGCCAGATTCTCCGTAATATTTTCCATGGGTATCGCAACACGGCTCCACGGCTCCGCATTTTAAACGAGCTACAAGCTCCTTCGGACCAAACATATAGCCCGTATTATCTCCAGCATGTCCTGTTTAAGCACAGTTTAGCGGTTGCTGCAGAAATGAGAGCAAAAACAAAGACGCGGCTAGGATCAATACACGCGTTAATAGCTTCGTTCCTATCTTATCTTCCTGCCATTTTGCAAAGTGAGAAGGCTTAACATTAAACCTCTTAGAGCCGGTTATTATACAATAAACAAGGGTGAGACATTTTGCTACCTGACTTTTGGAGAAGGCAACATCAGTGGCTTCTGTGGGGGTAACACGCGTGTTTACCTGCCGCGGCTGAACCCGAGATATTCAGACAAAAATGTGGCTGATAATTCAAGATGAAATACAACGTGTATTACTCTTGAAAAGAGGAATTTTCTATCCTTTCCTCGGTAATTGAGGTCATTCAGCCAGTAGGGTTCACCTGGAGTCCATACTGTGATACACACGTAACTCAAAGCTATTTTATCTTTTGTGCTGATAGTCAAGATCTCGGCTATAACATTGACATCAAACTCTGTCTGGGCGAATGACTAAGAGTGGTGCAAAACGTAAACTTTTGACCCTCAACTTTTTGACCTGCAGTTGTAACGCCCTTAACCACAAAGATATACAAAAGCTATGCAGCTTCTTTTAGGAGTAAGAGACTCGCACTGTTTGTTTCAATACTTCTGCCGTTTCCCCCAGCTTCCTAAGGGCGCTTTTTTTTTCCCTTCTTCTTCTTGCTGTTGAGAAATCGGATACTTTTGCCTTTTTAATTATTTTTTTTTCTTTTCCTTAATCTCGCAGCTTTGTAAAATGCCGTTAGATCAGTTTGCACAGCCTTTCGGCAGCGTTGGAGGGAAGCCTGTTACTCAAAGGCGCTATATGGTTACAATTGCAGGTGAAATGCTGGGTAAGTTCCGGGCGTGAGGTTGGAAGGAATGGAGAGACGAGCGTTGGGGGAAAAGCTGCAGCTCTCTGCTGAAGGGTTTTAGTCATTTCTCCTTGATTTAAACATAAAGAAACAACTCTAATTGTTTGCAAAGCCTTGTCTAGGCAAACGAGTTGACTGTGAACTTGGTCTAAAGCGAGCTCTGCTGGTGATTCCTAGGGTGTGCAGATTTATCTTTTCTGCATTTACTTAACCTGGCAGTGAACTGCACGGGCTGCCATTTATTATCCGGAGACAGACTTCACCTCAAGCAAGGACTGTTCCACAAAATTGCAATAATTACCCAATAACCTTCATAGCAAATATTATTATTGAAAAGACATTTTTGGGGGGGAGGGGATATAGAAATGATTCCTTTTGCGTGTTAGAAGGCAAAATCCATGCAAATTTTGCACACTCTCTGTGTCATATTTGATATTGTTTGTGCGCATAGCTACAGGAACATGTGACTGGGGTGGTCCATGAGTATGTGCCTTCCAGAGAGACATTAGTGAAGATGCTTTAATTTGAAAGGGATAATATTTTCAAAGATGACCAGATGACTGTGGGAACTGTGGTTTTCCGCTCCAGCTAGTAACCCTAGCCTCAAATCGGGGAGATTTTGAGGGCAGGAAAGAGAAAAAACTAAGAAAGCCAACGACATCTTAACTTGGTTAGGAGATTTACTTGTGTCTGCATTAAATGCGTTAAATCTGTATTTGCGGGGAGGGAAGAGGCATTGCTCCCGTATTCAGGGTTTGAAATCGAAATCTCCTGATCCTCCCCTCATGATCAGTTCCATTCAATTTCCCATGGAGCAGATTGCAAACTCCTCTATTGTCACCCTTCCACAGATACACACTTATTAAATGTAAGGAAATGGCAGCATAATAATTTCCCTGTAACGTTCTGAAATTAGGGCATTTGCATGGTTTAGACAAGGCTGCAGAGCTGTAATTTACGGATGACTTTCCATTGGATTGTTACACTTCTGGTTTAGAGAAAGTTATGTTTTGCCAAGTCACCGGTTCCACACATTAAGAGAGCTGCCTAATCTTTAATTTGCCTTGCATTTAGATGTGAGACACTGCACGCAAGTATTTCTTTCAAAGGAATAGGTATACAGTATTTAAAATTGCAGAACGCGACTTGCCATTCCTAAAGTAGAAACAACTCGCACTTTTTAATCCCCCAAACACATCAGAAAAATAACATGTGCAGATAAAACCTCTCTTCCGATTCCCGGTGATAATTGTCCATGACATTTTCCTTTGGAAAACAATTCGGACTTGGGACTATTTTCACGGAGTTCAGCAGTCTGGGCTCGTTTGAATTTCAAATTTCAAAGCGTATTAGGAAATCTTAATGCATTTCTGGGTTTGAATGGTTTCAACTGTGATGCTTAGGATAGGACAGGGCCAGAAACATGGTGAAGTTGTCATTTCTAGCTAACTTTCTTTTATTGGTGGTGTTTCTTGCAGTACAGGCGGGTTTATATGCTTCTGGACTTAGGGATATTTTTCTTTTCTGTAGTTCTTGGACCTCTGTACATTGTTTTGTGTGGGATATGGTCCAGAAGCCACATTCAAAAATGTGGAAAATACATAGTAGCAAATCTTTTCACTCCAGACAGTGAAAAATTACAATCCAGGATGATATCCAGGATCCTAAAATATTAGTCAAACGGGTGTCCGTGCATGCTTGTATATTCACCAGTTAATTCAAATAGCACGGTGTTGTTGAATACTGAGTAATCATGAGCTGTTTGTGTCTAGTATAATTCCCGTTTACAGGCAAAGGGTTTTCCTTGGAAAAGGACCTGTATATAAACGAAGACCAAACTTTAAGGGTTTTTTATGCCTCGCCTCAAACTATAAAATTTTATGGCATATAGTATAATATAATACATGCCTATAATATATAACTTTCTGATATTCCTACTGACGAAAATGTGTCAACTAGAGTACTATAAAATCTCCAACTGTTTATAAGGAAATTATTTTCAAATGTGCATTTGGATATGCTCTTTTAAAGACTTTCTCATTTTTTTAATATGAAATATATGCAGATGTGTTTGTTTAGCGCTGATAGGAAGGCTTGAGAGACGCAAAGACATCAGACTCTATTTATCTTCCACAAGAGTTGACTTTAAATACTAAATGTTTTTTAAACTGAGCTCTTTGGGATGAACCTACCTTAGATACTACCATTTCTTTAAAGTTAGAGACAAATAAATTAAAAATAGGAATCAGCCAGCAATATGCAGACCTTGCAGAGGTATACAACAACCTTACCCTCCTTAAACCCTGTGCCTTTCTCCCATTTTTGCTCACAGTAGCAAAACCAGCCTAAACCACAATATTCAAATGGCATAGCACTAGCAAAATAAAAAAAAAGCCCATCTCTCACATCAAACCACCCCATTCTTCTGCAAACCCAACTTTATGACACATAAAGGAAAACAATGCAATCTGCTGAATCAATGTTACTCCAAATCTGTGCAGAGAAAGAGATACCCACAGCTGGTTTGGATGGATAGATAGACAGATAGATAGATAGATAGATAGATAGATAGCAAGTCTCAAAATTCTACCCTAGCCCCTGACTAGTCTGTTTGCACCCCCCGAGATCACTCGCGAAAGTAACAGCTCTGAGGATAAGGATCAGGCCTTAATGTTACCCAGAGAAAGATAGAGTTCCTTTCACCCTTTCATTCAAGTCCTGGAAATTCAAAGACTGAAGTTAAATCCGGCCATAAAGTTTATTGCTGAGTAATCACACTCTAGTGAGAACAGTCCACTTAAATAAAAAGAATGTTGAAGTAAACACGCAGCTGGGGCCTACCCCACAATGGCAGCCAGCAATATAAGGCAGAAAGGGAGAGAGCAGAGCTAGGGGGATATTTACAATCTTCAATAAACCAAGCCCGTATTTCATAATTTGAAGCACTCTAATGACCTGTAGTCTCTTGTATTAATGCTACAAGTTACAGTCAATTGGTTCGCTTTAAAAAAAAAAAAAAAAAAAAAGGAAGTCACAGGAACATATATATGTACACACACGTACACACCCTTTGTATCCATGAATACACCAATATGAGACACATATATGCATGTCCACGGCTTCACACAGACGTACACACTGGTTTGTACATGCAGGCATGCATGCATATAATTTAAATATATTTATATTTATGCAATTACATATAGAATCAGGAAGAAGTTGCAGCAACGTCGTAAATGCGCATCCCCGAAACACACTACACACTCGCAGATGTGCATATACACATAGCTAAAGCTTTCTGCACAACCCAATGCAGAAAATATGTATCTGAGCACTCCAGTACAGTCTGTGCCATTTTAATACTGGCTCTGATGTGCAACATATTTCACCAATTCCAAAGATTATTACCATATCATCACGCCTCCAACTCTATCATGCCTACATAAGATACTGCCCAGATAATATCAAGCCCAATCTATTTTGTTTCCCCCTTTTTTTAATCGCCTGCAGTAACTACTCTTTGCTAAACAAAACCTCTCCAAACTTGGAGAGTCTATTGGAGCAAAGGAAGTAATTATCTTCTGCGGTAGTCAAAGTGATTAAAGCTAGGCCCCAAAATCCATCTCTGCCAAAGTCGCTTATTGTGGTTTACTTTGATTTGATCATTAAAATAGAGAGCTAGCTGCTGCGAGTAAAGGGATGGGGGGGAGGTATTTGCAGCACAACCTGGATCATTAGTGCTTGATCCTGCCTCTCGGGCTCGGTGGGACCGTCCTGAAAACCTCCAGGCAGAGAGGAAGGGAAAGAGAAAGAGAAAGAGAAAGAAAGATTTGTGCGAGAGGCAGCGAGAGCGAGCAGGAGCCTCGGCTTCCCCACTGTACAAATAAACTTTAAGGAACTTGTGCACAAAACTTACCTTTGACTTGCAAGGAGCCATTTTTCACATAGTACTGAGAACTTGTGGTTTGGATACTTCTGTCCCTAAACCTGACAATTTGAATGGCCAGGAGGCACACGTAGCCTGCAAAAGAGTCAAATGAAGTCCAGCGTCAGTGAGATTATATGTTATGTGGTATATAATGTTGGATGTCAACTCCCCAAAACCATAAAACTTACTTTAATGGCACCACGTGACTTTTTATAGCCAGTGAGCCTATCTGTCTGTGCTATGGATGATTTTACGATCTAATTCATAGACAAAACCCTATTCATTTGGCACCCAAATGTCATATAGCCGGAACTGGGGCTTATAAAGTTTACTGTTTTATAACTTTTAAGGGAAGGCATCAATGTAACCAGTCAGTAAATGTGCAAATCTTTAGTTGCTCTTAGAAGCTCAGAAGAGTTAACCATTCAAGCTCTGATGGGGTAAGTAACATTACGTTTATAGCAAACTAATTGTAGCGAAGAAAACCAAAAATCTTTAAAGGGTGAAGAGTGGGAATGTGGCTAGAGAGGGTTACTAATAGACGCAGAGGGCTTGGACATGGTTGTCCTGAAATATACTTAATGAAACCACAGGAGAAATTCTAGAGCAGTGCAAACATGCCCTGGAGTTTGCAGCATATTTTAACAAAGCACATGTTTTGGGGTTTGGGTTTTTTGTTTTGTTTTGTTTTGTTTTTTAAATTTCAACCATCAGCAAACAGCTAACAGTTGATTCAGCCACAAAGGGCGTTGATTGTGGTCCTACGATGCAGCTTTCCACCTAGCGAGAAACAAGTAAGGAAGAACTTATGGTCAAACTTTCAATTAAAAATACTGGTAGCGGACAATTGCAGCATCCACCATTTGCAACGTGCAGCAGGAGCCAGGTAAAATATTATAACAAACTCTGCACGGGCTAATTTTTTTTTTTTTTCCAGAGGCAAATCAGGAAGCACAACTTCTTGCTTTGCACAAACCAGATCACAAAAACTTTACAATAGAAAGTTTATTTTTTTGTTGATTTCCAGTCAGTTTTTTTTTAAAAACAAATAATAATAATAATAATAAAAAAAAAGCTGATCACAGTTTGCTCAAACAGCCAGACTTTGACTATATTTGTAACTTTGTTCACAAAAAACATACATCACAGAAGCTGCGCTTAATAAGAGCCACTTCTAAGAGTTCGTGCAAAGAGTCATATACAAAGGCACAGCAAGGACATACTGCTTGGAATCACAGTTTTCGTCACAGATTCACTATTCACTACACGTAGGACAAGTTCAGTTGATTTCATCATTTCACCTCTACAACAGCATTAATTACACAGGAATTATATAGGTAGTTTGAATAAAAATATTTTTAACAGCTTGGAGCTATACAGACATTAACACTTGACCACACATGCACAGTTAAGCAGGTTGAGTGCAACACATAACATTTGTACTAAACCGGGGGAGGGTTTCCTTTCTCTCTCTTCTTTTTTTTTTAACTCCTTTTTTTTTGTCCTTTTTGTTCTTTTTTGTTTAGTTTTGTTTTGTTTTAACAGTTACTTCAAGTAACACAGCTCGCTTCATATAAATAAGTTAAAACATCTATTATTTTTTTCAAGACAAAGCCATTCAAGACAAAGAAATGTACGATAAAAGCAGATCTACTTATACACGCGAGAGAATGGTAATAAACAGGCTCATGATTAAAAGATGAATAAGGGCGACAAGAACAGGGTTTCTTCACAGAAGTAACACAAGGAAGTTTTAGAAAGTCAACTTAGTACTGACATGAGACGACGCAGGGTCAGCTAATACTGCTCAGTACTTTTAATTGATCAAACGCTTAGGGACGAAATGCCCCTCCTGCAGCTGCCATGCTCATACTTTTCAGCTTATTATCCTTTTTCCATTTCATTCTCCTGTTTTGGAACCAGATCTTTATTTGTCTCTCTGAGAGGCAAAGAGCATGTGCTATTTCAATCCTTCTTCTGCGGGTCAGGTATCTATTGAAGTGAAATTCCTTTTCGAGCTCCAAGGTCTGATAGCGGGTGTAAGCAGTCCGAGCCCTTTTCCCTTCTGGTCCCCCTATGTTGTCTGGAAGAGAAAAGTACATGATTTAGATTCTCAGCAGCCTCTCGGAGCCTTCGTGTCTCATTGCAGCCACCAGCGACCAGGACCGTTATTCTCAGTCCTGCTTGGTTTTGTTTCTGGTTTGGATAAACGCTCAACAAGTTTCCCCCTCCAGCCCCTCTTAGGAAAGGCTTGGGGGAGGGGGATTTGGTAGTCTCGGTAAGTTTTTGCTTGGATTTGCGATTCGATTTTTTTTAATTGAATTTTTTTCAATTTTTTTTTTTTTTTTAAGTAAGGTTAATTCTCCCCCATGCCTCCCCCAGATAAGATGAGTTGAAGGATATCTCTGCTGGTAGCTGGGTTTTCAGAGTTGAGAGAGCAAGGCTGAAGCGTGCAGCCCTTTCCCACGGCTGAGCTAGGGAAGGCTCTGGGAGGCAGCGAGCCTCCGGCCGCTCTCCCAGCAGCGAGGGCAGGGCAGGTACCCGGGGGCTGAAAGTTGCTTCTCTTCCCCGCGCCCCTCAAGCCCTCTCCCCCGAGTTTGGGGCGATTCGCCCTCCCCCCTCCCCCACGGCTTCTCAGCAGCGAAAACTGCCCTTCTCGCCCTTTCCTATTCTCTTTTTAATACGTCTAAGCAAAATAAATGGGGTCAGCCGCGCCGTTCCCACTGGAAGATCCCCCATCCAGAGAAGAGCCGGGAGCAGCCTCTGCTCCCGATCTCCTTTCGGCAAGGCGCCTTCTACTCCCCCGCCGGCGCTGGGAGCCAGGCGGGCGGTGTTTTCGGGGCCGGGCGGGTTTTTTTTCCTTTCGGGGGGGGCTCGCCCAGAGAAGGGAGCGTGCTTCCCTGCGAGCAGAGTTGTGGTGTGAGCGGAGACTGCCCGCTCTCACGCCCTCCTCTCCCCCTCTCCCCGACCTTGCTCGGCGCAGCCACCCGGTTTACATTAAATCCTCCTTTTCCTCCAGAGAAATAAAGAAAGAACAGGGTATTTGCTTTACCATGACTTATGTGCAGTTTTCGCATCCAGGGGTAGATCTGGGGCTGTGAAGGCTGGGCTGTGCTTTGGTCGGTCGGGGCACTTGCCTGCTCGCTGCTTGCTGGAGTGTCTTCCTCAGTCCCAGACGAGGTGCCAACCCCGTCTCTGCTGATGTGCGTGTTGCTGCTGGAATTGGACGAAGTGCTGGTGGAGTTGGCGAGGGAGTTTTTCACCCCGTGGTGACTCTCGCTGACAGGCGAACCGGCCACGGCGGTGCAGGGCAGAGGGTCAGGGGGAGGCGAGTGGGAAGACGTCGCGGGCTGGTTGTACCTGGGCTCTGTCGAGGCAGAGGTGGTGTTGGCCGGGTAACTGCGGGGTCTCTCATTGGCACCAAAGTGGGTGGAAGCAGAGCGCCCGACGCTGAGGTCCATGCCATTGTAGCCGTATCCGTACCTGCCGGAGTGCATGCTGGCGGAGTCCCTGTATTGCTCGCTCACCGAGCTGTGATCTCCATAATTATGTAACTGGTAGTCCGGGCCATTTGGATAGCGACCGCAAAATGAGTTTACAAAATAAGAGCTCATTTGTTTTTTGATATGTGTGCTTGATTTGTGGCTCTTGGTCGTTTTGTGCGTCTATAGCACCCTTGCACAATTTATGATGAATTATGGAAATGACTGGGACATGTACTTGGTTCCCTCCTACGTAGGCACCCAAATATGGGGTACGGCTTCACATCACGTGCTTTTGTTGTCCAGTCGTAAATCCTGCCTGATGACCTCTAGAGGTAAACTCGTGCACTGGTGGGGGAGCTGGGAGGGCGCGGGCGGCCCGGGGCGCGC